>JAYKKM010000514.1:97500-102500 GCA_035772405.1 Chrysogorgia sp. JL179-B06 | reverse complement strand
CAGTCGTGTCTAAAGTTGGTTTGTTAATAATTTCAAACGCCAAAATAGTACTTAATATATGAACATTCAACTAAAAACAATAAAACTGTGACACTACAATTTTCAACTACATATAAGATTAATTTTAACCAGAGCAAAATATAGCGACTTAACCAATTAGCGGAACGGTTAAAAACAGGCATGTAAACTTAAAAATAGTTAAAATGGTTAAAAACAGGCATGTAAACTTAAACTACATTTATCTCGAACACGCAGTCGTTTCTTAAGTTGATTTGTTAATAATTTCAAATGCCAAAATAGTTATATGAACATGGGAATAAGGAGAAGTAAATTCAACTAAAACATCAGCAAATCAATAAAACTATGACATCACAATTTTCAACTACATTTTAAGATTAATTTCAACAAGAGCAAAATATAGCGACTTAACCAATTAGCAGAACGCAAAATTATTTTTTGGGATCACTTTTTTGGGACCTTGATAGTCAATCAGATGGCTTCCAATGGAAAGTGATCCCCAAAACATTTTCTGCCAGCGATACACACCATGTGATTATTAGTCTTTTCTAACGTCCCAGTAAGCAGGCTGGATCGCGTAGCGAGATCTCAAAATCTTGCATTGTTATATGATAGTTTAATCTTGCCCAACGGGATTAAACTATCATTGCTGACCAAATATAATCGCGTTATATTTAGTGGTCTGCAATGGCTTCGTTCGTATGTGAACTAAAATATTTTTCTTCCCGGCAGGTGGGACGAACTGTTCTTTTGGGAAAATGTCATCCCAGTTTCCGAGACCAAGATCTCGTCAGACTTGGGAAGCGGGGCAGCCTGGTTTCTTATATATGAACACAACGAAATTTTAATAGGGAAATAAGCTAAGTGTGAGGAGATATCCCGCTAATTGGACCTGCCTGCTTACCGTGACCATATGAACAGGCTCTTACTAGTACAGAACTCGTGTACTAATTATTTATTTCGTTTCCTTAATCTAGTCGTTTAACTGTACATGCAGATTACCATGCAAAAATGGCGGAAGTTGCAATGAAAATCTTAAGCTGAAATGTTCATGTCTTTCAGGTTATACTGGACAGCGATGTGAGAACGGTATGAAAAGTTGAATTGCTTTAAGGTAGCAGCAATGTTATCTGGTATAATGCTATAACCACATATCATATATTAATTCAAAGCTATTTCATCATAGATGGTTATAAAAACCAATTTAACGAAAAAAATTTGGCCAACTCTCAACGAATGAAAAGAAAAAAATAACCGCATAGTTTTAAGTCCCTTGTAAGTCCCTTTACGTCACTTGTAAAACGTCCCGGCCGCAGGTCGAGGGACGTTTTCGAGACCGAGGGCAAATATTTCTCTATCCGGACCGACCAATAACGGTAAATAAAATATTAATTTTTTTATTATATTAAAACTGCATTATTTGGATAAGGAAAGAAAAACCAAAATAATTTAGTTTTTGTATAATATAATATAGTTATTTCCAGCTTAGTTGAATGAAATTCTGTATTAGTTTTCCATTTTCCAGTTAATAATGAAGCAAAAATCACGATAAAATTTAGGATATCATTTAGGATTCCGTGACCGTGGTCAAAATATCGTAAAATTACCCCCTACTGCTGCAGCCAATCTTTGTTATTTTTAGTCATAAACAATCTTAGGATTTATGGTGAAGAAAAATTGTTGAATAAAAAGAAAAAAGAGTGTTGGAATATATACATTTTAAGACAAAACCGGGATCAGTTGCGAAACCTTTTTTACATACATTTTTCGGATCCTTTATAGGAAGGCTATGATTTTCCTGCACAAATAAACCAGGTCATAATAACTGATGCATGATATGCTGTTGAAACTAGAAAATACCCATAAGATCCAATAATTTCGTAGTATTATGAGTTCTCTCCTGTTCACGTAAATTGCAGTTCAGAACTCCAGTAATAGTAAGTTCTGTATATTGATTATCAGTTCGATTATTAAATTGTTAAAAATCATGAAACAATTCAGTTTTAGAATTATATAGCAAAGTGAAAAGGTGGTAAACTGCCACGAATTTAGTGACGAAATACTGACGCTTCGAGTGGAGCCCTTCATCAGATTAAGACGAGATGAAATAAAATAAATAGGGCTAATATATATATGCCAAAAGGGTGTCACAAGTAGAAAGTAGCCAATCAAATGCGCGGGAGATAAACAAACTAATAATTAATGAGATGCGAAAAGTTCATTTGCTATTTTTACAGTCGATCAGCAAACAGAGGGGGAGGGAGAAATGACAGGTCCAATATGCATTAGATTAGGCGATAGTGAATTGCAGTAAGAAACAAATACTTGAAAAGGAATGGAAGTACATAAGCTAATAATAATAGTGGTTTGTACTAAGTTGTAACGAAGTTGTTTACTTTTGTGCTTTTTTGGACATCGATACAAATTGGCATTCGGTTACAATTCCTTCCGTTCTATATATATATATATATATATATTCCAAGTAGTGAGTATAACGAAAAAGTTATAGCATTGGTATAATATAAAAGAGCGCTCAATACCATTATAGGTAGAGCGAGGTAATATATTTAAAATGAAAAGTTTCGGTTGCTACTCCGAGTTTCACGCGGTTAAGCGATCGTCAGGCAACTGACAGATCGGATTAAGTTACTCCTATTATACACTGGCTAATTAAGTGTCGTGTTACGTGTCTACACGTGGAAAACAGTTCTGATCGTTTGTTTAGCATGTCTTTTGTTCGTCTTTTCATCACTTGAAGCTTTTCCTCCAAACATAGGTTGCATCTTTTAGCTCCGGGTTTGTACGCAGGGATTGTCTTAATGATGGACCATTTGATGTTGTATTTTTTGTCGTTTTCTTTTAGCCTCCAAACGTATTTTGACAGCTCCGTGTCTTGTGAATACCTTTGGTGGCGAAAGGATTTGGTGTGATTTCTGTGGCGGGTTTTAAATTCACCTGACGTTATACCAATATATGATTTTGTCTGTGCGTTGTCGTCTTGGGTGATTTCGGCCTGGTAAATCACACTCTTTGCCAAACAGTTTCCGTTTAGTGGGCATAGGTCGGTTTGTCGGCAGTTGCATGTGTTGCGAGTATCGTTGTTTGTTGCTGGGTTTTGTTAGTTGGCGTCATTTCTCGTTGCGTTTTGTTGGTTAGCGTGTTTTCTCAGTACTGCGTTATTGTGTTTGCGGATCGCGGTTTGCATGTTTTCCATGCAGCTGTAGCTTACTCGTACAGTGTGGCGGTTAAAAATTTGGTGGAGTTTGTTTGTAGCGGGGAAGTGATTGTCGATGAGTTGTAGGAATTTGCGTCCGACGTTTGTTTTTACGTTTATGCTGTAAGGGGGGTTGTACCATATAGCGTTGCGTTGTCGCGTTCGTCTTTGTGAGTGGTTTCTGTTGCCGTTTCCGTTGTCGTTTGCTGTGGCCGGTTCATATGTCAGTTCTGAGTCAAAGTTGCTTTGTTTCAGTGCGTAGTTGTATAATGGTTTCGCAGCGTTGAACGTTTCTTCGTCACATGATAATTTATTAATGCGGTTGTTAATAGATGTTGGTAATTGTCGGATGATTGTTGGTGGGTGGTTAGATAAGCGGTTAATGTACAGTGGGTCGTCGTTAGGTTTTCGGTAGGGTTTGTAGGTGCCGTTCGTGAGGTCAACGTAACACGTAACACGACACTTAATTAGCCAGTGTATAATAGGAGTAACTTAATCCGATCTGTCAGTTGCCTGACGATCGCTTAACCGCGTGAAACTCGGAGTAGCAACCGAAACTTTTCATTTTAAATATATATATATATATATATATTTTATCAACACAGGATAAAACATTGATTAATAAAACATCAATGTTTATTCCAATTATTTTAAAAAATAGTGGCTTAAACAGGCCAATTTTCGAGATAAAATTACTTGTTTTTAATTTACCTATCTATGCTCTTTTAAGCAAACTATGCATCACTCTAGTCATAGTCAATCGAGATATGGTCTGGAAACTCAGCTAAAGTCTTTGTTCTATCTTTTTGTTCGTCTTTATGCAATTTTCTGCTCGGTGCACGGTCACTGAACCTATTGTATTTTAGTATAATGAAGCAATCATCCAATAGAATCGTTTGGGTTTAATCGCTCAACCGTGTTGTTTAAATATTAATAAACCTAAAACAAAGGATGTGCACGGTGTAACGTACGGTTCAACATCAAAACGTAGCTCATTATAGTCGCTTTGAAGTTTGCCGAGTTTCCAGACCATATCTCGATTGACTATGCTCTAGTCCATGAATTCTATAAGTCAGAAAAATATTTTCGTCCGATCTTTCATTGTAAATGCCCATAAATATCGGCCGCTCATATTTATCTATCACTTATTATTGTTTATATTTAAGCCTTCGTTAAGATTGGAGTCTTCGCTAAGCCTAGTCCCCATATGGTATTTGGTGATATTGCAATACCCTGCCTTGCAACAATCAACAAGGGTATTTACGGTATTGTGAATAGAAACTGGTTCTTTTCGCGATACGCAGTATTTGACGGTATTTAAGTATTTTTCGGTGTCCAGAATATGATTTTAGTATTTCCATATGATCTCAGGGGATTTTCGCAATACCACTGAATACCGCCAAGTACCATGTGGGAATCAGCCTTTATGTAAAACTCGTTAATAGGGACGTATGTGATGTATTTAGACTCGGTAATTCCAAATCGATTTTCAGAATTGAAATAGAGTAAATATTGGCCGAGATAACGTTCAAAATCTACGTACGACGAAACGGATTTTACGATTTGGCATGTTCTATAGACTATAAATACACGGCGTGCGCGGTCTGGACCCTGGGACCATAGATGGGGAAAAGAAACTCTAGGAGGGTGGGGGTATAAAAGGCGGGCGAGTGGGTTATTGCGGAACGTATTTCTATTTAATATTCAAGCTATTTTTAGTTATTTTCGTGCGTACTTATTTTCACGCGTAGGTAGAGGTTTTGGTTTA
>JAYKKM010000514.1:0-92500 GCA_035772405.1 Chrysogorgia sp. JL179-B06 | reverse complement strand
GCTCTGACCACTGAGCCACGGAAGATATATAGAGCTGGAGCAATACACTGCAACTTGTGCCTAGCTTTTAAACAATAGATCTGAACTTTTATCTAAGTGTCGTCAGGCATGTTGTAAACATGGACTGATAAAACATGGACTGGACTGATAAAACATGGACTGATAAAACATGGGCTGATAAAACATGGACTGGCAAAACATGGACTGATAAAACATGGACTGATAAAACATGGACTGGTAAAACATGGAGGGTAAGGATCTTTGTTGTTTTGGGGTTAGCGATTATTTGTTAATGTATAGACATCATATATGAGATGTCTACATTAATAAATAATCGCTAACCCCAAAACAACAAAGATCCTAACCCTCCATGTTTTACCAGTCCATGTTTTATCAGTCCATGTTTTATCAGTCCATGTTTTACCAGTCCATGTTTTACCAGTCCATGTTTTATCAGTCCATGTTTTATCAGTCCATGTTTTATCAGTCCAGTCCAGTCCAGTCCATGTTTTATCAGTCCATGTTTTACAACATGCCGTGTCGTCATGAGAATAAATTGTATGCTGGTGTTATGTAATATAAACTACAGACCTATTTTTTTATCATTCTTAATCTGATGATCGCCTAGTGTGTGAAACTCGAGTAAATAAAGTTTTATTTAATTTTTATCGCTTCATCATGCTATAATATGTACATGTTCGTGCTCCACCCCGGTATCGAGCGCTCTTAGAAGACAGTGTCATCACCTATACTTAAATTATATATATATATATATATATATATATATATATATATATATATATATATATATATATATATACTGAATATATATATATATATATATATATACTGAATATATATATATATATATATATATATATATACTGAGATGAGGTGTTCTCGAGTGAATGAGCCCAAACCGCGTAAGCCGGCAGAAAACTACTATATATATATAATTATATAGTTGAAGTTAAGAGACTCAACAGTTTTGATGAGACATTTTTATTATTAGTTAGTTTCGTGCCACACATGTGGTGTGGTATACTCTTTAAATAAAATAGTCTAAAAAAACTGTAAAATAGTATACTATAAAATACTATCTATAAAATACTATAAAATATACTACTGTACTATACTTTATATTTTATATTTATATTATTTATTCTTATATTTATTTATATTATTTGTATTTATATATTTATATTATTTATTTATATTACATTTATTTATACTTTATATTTTTACTATAAAATAGTCTTAGACTATTTATCTAAAGTACCACACCGTATGTGTGGCACAAAATTAACTGGTAATATATATGTGTCTAAGCAAAACTGTCGAATCTCTATAATATGCTCTGGATCTCCCTTGAGAACTCTGCCAACGGTTTTTACACCCTCTGCAGTATTATATATATATATATATATATATATATATATATATATATATTATATATATATATATATATATATATATATATATATATATATATATATATTATATATATATATATATATATATATATATATATATATATATATATATATATATATATATATATATGTATATGTATATGTATATATGTATATGTATATGTATATATATATATATATATATATATATATATATATATATATATATATATATATATATATATATATATATATATATATATATATATATATATATATATATATATATATATATATATATATATATATATATATATATATATATATATATATATATATATACGGAAGTATACAAATGTGCCCTACCGGCTATCACCATATGGCTTTATGGTAACTGTGGACTTGGGACCCACTATGTACGGCTTATATATATATATATACATATATATATATAATATGCAAAAGTGTGTTTACTTTCACGTTTTTAAACTTTGAAGTGCTATACAACGAAGATTTTTAGTTTATTTCATTGTGTATTCAATGAAAGATAGGCCAATTGACAAAATAAACAGGAAGCCTGGCCAAACTAAAATATATGCAATGTGACACATTGATAAAAGTAAAACAGATGCAACTCACTGGCGCTTTCATTGTTATATAAGAGAATGTGAATTTATATATTGAACTGTAGTCAATATGTCTTAATATGTCTTAATTATAGCCGTTATAAGTCACGTCGGTCCAGTGAGGAGCTGAGTCCAGTGGAAGCTGAGCTGTCAAAACTTGAATCTGATAAACAAGATAAAATTTAAATATGTACATATATATGAAAAAGCTCAGTCTCCTCTAGGATAAATTTCTCGTTTCCATATTTTGAACAATGGATCGTTGTCGTGTTGTCAATTACCTGTTTGTAAGCAAGTAGAATACAGTAGATACCGATATTTATTTACAAACAGAGAAGGTCGCGTTCGCAATAACCGTTCTGCTTTATAATTAGCGCAAATGCGCAAGGAACATATTTCAAGAAGATATGCGAATTAAGTACCAAGATACACGTGACTGGGAGAGATTGGAAGTTTGTAAATCGCCCGGGCAAATTGACATTGTGCTCCAATAATTTCGTTTGCGCGGACTACCCAAAGTGTAATCACAATTTATAATTTGGTTTTTAGGTTTTGGAGCAAAACCACAATAATGTCCTGTATATGTAAATGTAGAAAACGTTGGGGACGGGGATAGCATAATAAGCGCATTTAGCCTCTAGCTACAATGCGTTTCATATTGCAGCGCGCGCTGGACATACAGTGTAAACTGAATAAAAAGTATGAATAAAACACAGAAAAAGAGAGTAAAGATGCGTATAATTGTATAGTGCATAGTATAACATGGGGATAACCCTGTACGTATTTCGACTTTTTATTGGTCTCTTCAGGAGGACATCGGGTTGGCAGTTGATGATTTTTTCGTTGAAATATAATTAGCCTAATAATGCGCGGAGTAAACAAATGTAACTGCAAGGAAAGAAAAAGTGATTACTTACCAAACGTGTTGTTTGTTCGGGAAGATCCAACGCGTCGTGCCATGAGTATAGGGTTGAAATATGGCTGTCTCAGTATAAAAGGTTCGTTCTCGATCTTTGTACTAGCTTGGGCTTTGCGCCTCGCGGTCAAATTCAAATTGTCACTGAGGGCGTTTGTTAGTGGGTAATACAGTATACACGCGAGTTGCGTCATTAGTTACCAGGTCTAACTGTGTGTTGGTGGTAAGGGAGTTGTCCATGTGTTTAGGGGATAGTAAGCGATATAACCGGGGTTAAATATCGTGAGTATCACAAGTTTAATATTACGTGTATAGAATATGTTATATGTACTAGATAATACACGAAGGTTATTAATAGTTTGGTGTTGATTAAGTTAAAGGCCAACGGCATGAAATCTGCTCTTTAATTGGACAGGGCTTTCCATGTTGTATGTAGGGTTGTAACACACCACGGTGTGTTGTATAGCACACCTTGGTGTGTTATTGAAAGTTATTTTCAAATGGTGTGTTACTATAACACATCCTGTGTGCTATATAACACACCTTGGTGTGTTATGTAACACACCATTAGCACACCTTGTTAACAGAACTCGTGACTAGGCTCTCGGCAACGGCTTCCGTAGCTCAGTGGTCAGAGCACTGCACTAGCATCGCAGGTCGGAAGGCCTTGAAGTTGCATTTTTCGCTATACTGGTCCCGGTTTGGTCTAAAAATGTATGTATTCCAACACTCGAAATTTTCCTTCACCATAAATCCTTTCTATATATATATATATATATTATATAAATATATATATATATAAATATATATATATATATATATATATATATATATATATATATATATATATATATATATATATATATATATATATATATATATATATATATATATATATATATATATATATATATATATATATATATATATATATATATATATATATATATATATATATATATATATATAACTTATATATGATTTTCAAGACTCGTCCACCTTAGTGTTATAATTGTGGCCCTGAATTAATATGAATTAATAATAAGAAATAAGTGATATTGGTTTATATTATAGTTCTTAGAATGATATATGGTAATTACGAATTCTACGAAAGAAAGTAGTAATAGGAAACGTTTATAATATACTGGTTTACATTGAGGGACTGCACTATAATGTTCAAGTAATATTAACAAAGAGTCATGAAAAGATTCTTTAACTTTACGTTCACAACTATATGAGATGGTCAAATGCATGTTCCCAAATAACATCATTCAGGTGTAAAATGAAATATTCGAACTAAAATGAACGAGGACGGATTTTCATCGCAGTTTTCTTCAATGAATAATAGGGTCCTTTCCAACTCCCCCAGTTTATTCCATCAGCATAGGAGGTGTGACTACCACGTAGATACATGCCATTTAAGTTGCTTTTACGACAATATTTGTACCACCAGGCGCCTTTGAAATTCACAGCACAGTTTCCACCCGCATGGTCATTATCCGCGTCTTTAGTGGTAAACTTCATTTCATTGTGCCACGAAAGTGAGTCACCAGCATTTCCTGCAATAAAATATTAAATTACGACTTTAAATTGATAAATAAAAATCTCAAATTGCTTTTATTGACATAAACAGATAATAAAATATACGCAATCAATGAAAACGGGGTGATAATATATGTTTAAATTTGAATTTAATTGGCTTAAAGTTCTCGACTCGCGTAAACATGTGCAGGGCACTGTTTTCCTTGAACTTAGTAAAGCTTTCGACCTGGTGGACCACAATATACTTTTATCAAAGATCAAACAATATAAAATCAATAGAACTGCTTTAAGGGAGTCCACTACCAAAAACATTTTCCTCTTTTCTTTTTAATATAATTAAAATCTACTTATACCTGGTTGTTGGGTGAGTTAGTCTGACTAAAAAAAGATGTTATGGTAATGCATTGTTGCCATAGTTACCAAGATATGACACCCCCATGGTGAAAAGAGCGTATTTTTATAAACATGATAACTAGATAAATAATAATGATAAAAACCTGGAGTAACTTTTATTTAGTCACAAACAATATTGTCTAGGAGGTGTGGCAGAACTATTGACATAGGAGCCATAATAAAAGTTTGGCAGTCTGAATACTAGAAATATGTACAATTGCTCTCACTAAAACTATTACTATTTCATTACAATTGAACATAATTCAATTATTTTGCTTCAACTCCAAGAGAAATGTATATACTGTTAGCATCAAGATAGCTTAAATACTTTTTGAGATATCCTCATGCGCGCAATATCAGGAATCGGCTTTTGAGAAAAACGGCTTTAAAGTTAAACTTTCTAATTATTAATATATAAGATAATAGCGCCAAAACAACAATAGACAGTCCAATAAAGATATATAACTGTTTAAAAAGCTCCAGTCTTATAAGTTATGCCCTATATACTTTTCTTTTCTTTTTCTTGGTCTTAACCATTTCATTTCGATGTCAGGTTATATTCTTTCGGTCTAAGTCATTCGTTTGTGACAAGGTAGGGCTTCGCGTGGTGGACGATTTATGACAATTGTATCTCTGTTTACACAATTTTCGGTGGAGTATATTTATCTGCGGGAACAAGGACGCATTTCTTCCTCGGCTTGAATTGCCATTATTACTTTATTCTCAGTGGATATATAATGTATATTCGGTATAACAAAAAGTCTAAAATAGTGTGACGAAACTGTTCACACGGTTGTAGTTTACGATTACACGGATAGGTTTCGTAATATATTTATTTCATCTACAAAACTTTCGACTTGAGTAGCAAAGGACTTTTCGTCACGAAGTGATTAGAATTTTACTGTTTATAGTTTTTGCGAGTGTTCTTGTTGATATCGTCATGTTGTTGTTTTACATTGAAGAAGAAGGTCAAAGGGATATAAGAATTGGCGCGCAAATTGGTGGCACGGGGATTGTTATTAGTGTATACATACACAGTACTAGTTCATTATACATAAACACATGCCGTATGCATCACCCGGCAAAAAAAGACCTATATAGAGCATTATGCCTAGTCGTAGCCAAAAATGACATGAGCCGTAGCCCGATTTTATCAACTGGGGTAATAAAAGGGAACTCCAAATACACCCTAAGCGAGAGATTGCACACTTTAACTCATTATTCTAAGTTTAAAAAAAATCTTTTCTTCTACACTTTCGGCTCTAGGGTTGTGCTTATGTTTAACAACAATGGCGGATGCTACCAGTTTCCTATCGTCACAGCCTCCCTCGTTAGCAACAAAGCCAGAGGATCCTGTATATTCTTTTACAGGACCAGGGATCGGGTCATTGGTCTTAATGATGTCCTCGCCAACTGTGAAACACGGCAATGTGGAAACTTAGTCCTAGTAAATTAAAAGCAGTTTGATTTTCATCAAAAGCGGCCGCCCGTTGCAAAACTTCTCTCGCTAACTTAAACCAAAATAAACAATATCACATATGCCTGAAGACTGGTCACATGACTACCCACGCACCAATCAATTCACTCTTAATGTTTTAAAATATAATAAAATTTCATTTAGGGAGAGGTGGTGCGGGAGAAAATATGCGCAACATGGAAAATTAAGCAGTTTTTGCATCCAAATATACGTTGCTAAGGCGCAAAATGCAGTCCAGCCTTGGAATTTTACGAATTTTCAACATTTCTATCTTTGCAATCGAAAAAATTCTTTCAATTATCTATTCTAATATGGTTAACCAATTAATTTATGGCTAATTCAAAAATTCAATAAAATATTTCTTTTTTGTAGTGGACCCCCTTAAAGTGATTTAAGTCTTATCGCTGATCGTACACAACGTTGCTGTATTAATGGACGTTGTCTAATCCACTGACATTAACTTGTGGGGTTACACAGAAGTCAATACTTGGCCTGATACTGTTTTCACTGTATATCAATGAATTACCATTGAATATACTTAGCTGCAATGTTGATATATATGCTCATGGTACAACGTTGTGGGTGGCTAACAAAGACTAGCTGTTACAGATTGAATTGAACATGAGCTCCAAGTTTTCCTAAATCATGTAAGTTGCTGTTTTACCATTAACAAGATGGACCCCAATGCGAAAAAGACAAAATACCTCCTTATCGACACAAGACAGAAATTACTACACTCTGGTAACCCATCTCAGCGTTTGTCCCAGTAGACCAATAGATGAAACAATCCAATAGATGAAACCACAGAAAAACTGCTACGTATAAAGATTAACAAACACCTCAATTTGGATCACCATTTCGACTATACTTAATTCATCAGCTGATTTCAAGGGTCTTTTAGTAACTCGTGTAGCAAATTATTATATAATGCGTTAATTAAACCTTCATTTGAGTATACTGTTATATGGTTGGGGTATTTCTACAAACGAACAACTGCTCAGATTACTAAGGGTTCCTGTAGATGACGTCATATGTCTGAGGAAACTCTGTATGAGGTAGAACATTATAAGTACTAGAAATACGTATACGCAACAACCCCTCGCCCAATTGCTGTTTGAAACTTACAGTACAGTACTTATTTTAGTTCTAAATTACTTGAATTAGATAATAGCCACTTCATTTGCCAAATTACAGTAAATCAATTTTCAGTGGACAATATCTCTCAGAGCTTTGTATTGTCTGAATTTAATTGTTTCATAGGACATCAAAATAAATACATGCAGCCCAATTAAACTTTGTAATTTTTGAGTGCAGCAACAGAATAGTGGGGGGTCTACTGCTGTTTCTACCATCAATCACTAAGAAATAAATTACTTTTATCACAATATTGATGACTCACGAAATAATCAATGCAGTATTTTGTATATAGACACCAAATTGGCTGTTGAAGGAAGAAAGTGCATCTCTATCATACAATGAGTGTCCTTTAAACAAATCAAATTCGTTCAAATGTCTACGGATGGCATGCATATAGTGCAAATGTATAGGGGTCCATTCAAATTAGATTTACTAAGACGTATTAGGGATTCTACTCCAATTGTTGGTGTGGATAGATTATATACAGTAAGTTGATAGTTCTACCCACATTGGACTACTGTGATGTGGAGCTGGCAGGAATATGGATAACTAAATATTGATGGTCATAATCAGAGGTCTCTATATGCATGTCAGGGAAACTGATCGTTCCTAAGTCGGGACTTGAAACTGATTGGCTAATAGAAATCCCAAGTTTTGTACCTCTTGTATTAGAAGCAAGTTACATTGTGTAATGCTAGTTAGGAAATTCCATGGCATTTTAACATCATCTACCACCAAAGAGCTATTTTCCATGTTTCAATTAATCTGTTCATACATGTTATAGCACCATTATCCATTGCCTTAATTGACAATATGTGAAGGATATACAACTTTTTGAGTAAAAATTAGTTTTTGTAACATTGTACTGTACATTTGTGAATATGTGTTGAAATTTGTAACAACTGTAATTTGTTAGAAAACAAGACCCTCGTATATTGATACCAATGTTAGCATTGAAGGGGCTATCCTGTATAAATATTATTGTATTATTATTATTATTATTATTATTAATACTAATAATAATAATGCATTGACAATAATACTAATAATAATAATGCCTAATGCAGATTGCAGATATACCATATTTGCCATGTAACAAAGCATATATATGGCATTGTGTACTATAGTATCTAAATGATATCACCGTGCACATGCATATATATTATAACCTATATTCAGAAATGCCATGCCTAGTCTGCTTGTCGACAATGATCTAGCTAACACACATAGTAGTGTCAACATACCCAATGTGAACATAATAATAATAAGCTGTATTTTACATTGACAGAATAAGTTGTGACCCACTACTGGCCAGCTAAGTGTACTGTAGGTCTAACATGTTCCATAATGGGTGGAGTACTGTAAACACAGATTATATATGGAATACATACCAGTATACAAAACATGGACGTCAAGATCATATCGTCAGAAACATAATATTCCTGGTTGAAAAAATTATAACCTTCTTAATGCCAGTGACGGCCTCTAACCATTGAGCCATCGAGATTCAGATGGAGAGAGGTTACAATGATGCACTGGTTCTAATGATATATGTACTGCCTATGCACAGCAGTTACTATATATTTCAGTAATGACTAATGATTGGGTGTGTTAATATATACACTGCTGTTATATCAATAGAATCAGTACATCAATGTAACGTTCACTCACCATCTGAGTCTTGGTAGCTCAATGGTCAGAGCATCTCACTGGAAATCAGAAAGTTATCCCTGTCCGGGACACAGAATAATTTTTCTGAGGATATGAGCTTGCTTGACAATCATCCATGTACTGTATCGTCTGTTTCTCCCCGAGCTCTCCCTTATTCACTACAGCAGTGATAGTAATGCTTGTTTATTGCTACAAAATTGTAGGCTAGGCCCAGGTCATATAAATACAGCAATAGTATGCATGTTTTGTCACCCTAAACTAATGTATATATAGGCTAATTATCAAGCATATAGTATTTATAATTTTAATCAAATAATAAACATATTAAAGAATAAGGAAATCAAATGAGGCCGATAACTACTATTTAAAAATACTTTATTGGAAGTATGCGTCTTAGCTTTCGTCGATCAACGACATCATCAGAGACAAAGAAGGATAAAAAGATAACAGCATTATATAGGTGCTAAGTATGTAAAATATGTAAATAATATATGCTAATATATGAATATAAATGTGGTCTAAAACAATAAATGAGATAGTTCATTGCATTCCTCCCGAGAGTTTATTTGTGGTCTCTGTTTCTTAATATAGAGAGCTTCCTTCAAACGTAAGTTGACTGGGTCAGTGTCTCTGGCGATAATGTTTACGCTTATTGAAGTCCCTGTGTTATCGCTGTCGCAAACAGTAAGATGTTTAAACACTGATGACGCTGGTTTCGAGAGATGTTCATTAATTCTGTCATGTAAATTTCGGATAGTGCCACCTATATAGTTGAGATGGCATTTGTTGCAAATGATTTTATATACAACATTATTTTTAAAGCACGTGCGATCTTCGGAGATAGCACAGTTCGGTCGTTTGCATGTCGGCTGGTCATTTTTTGGTTGAAATGTTTGTCGTAATGTTGTTGATTTGTGGATAATTCGAATGGGGAGGCCTTCGCGTTTGAATATGTTTCTGATTTTATGGTCTATTGCGTCGGATATATAAGGAATACGGAAATACAGCCAATTAGTATTATCATCTGGTTGTTGGTTCGGTGGTTGCTGGTTCGGTTGTGTAGTTGAGTGTCTTCTATCCAATTGTGTGGGTCAGATTCATTGAGCTATTAAGAAACAGAGACCACAAATAAACTCTCGGGAGGAATGCAATGAACTATCTCATTTATTGTTTTAGACCACATTTATATTCATATATTAGCATATATTTATTTACATATTTTACATACTTAGCACCTATATAATGCTGTTATCTTTTTATCCTTCTTTGTCTCTGATGATGTCGTTGATCGACGAAAGCTAAGACGCATACTTCCAATAAAGTATTTTTAAACAGTAGTTATCGGCCTCATTTGATTTCCTTATTCTTTACAACAAAATTGCAAAATTTGTACTACACTTACTATTCAGCAGTATTATAAAGAACAAATGGTATATCTTTTAAACAGGCTAGGACTGGCCATTGTGCCATCTTGTGCCAGAACAATGACCAGCCATTATGCTGCCACAAAGTGCCATTGTTCTGGCACAAGATGGCACAATGGCCAGTCCAAGCCTGATTTTACACTGCATGGATTTAATTCCAACTGTTAAAATATTATACATATATGTTTTGAAAATTCAAAACATTACACACCTTCAAATTTTCCCAAATCTCTCTGTTAAGTATTTCAAAATGTGTCTATTAGATTTCGGAGCTTGGAGCAAATACACAATACAGTGTACAATTATTTAAATTACATTAAATTAGCGAGTCAAGTCAAAAAGTTAAACGATTAAGTGAAGCACTGAACTGAAGGTAATGGCTATTCGTACGGTAGCCGAACGACGCTATAGTCTCTTAGAATTCAACGAAATGCGGGTAAATATCACCAAAATCCTAAACCGAACCCTAATCCTAACCAAATTGCTAACCCTAACCCAAAAAAACTATGCAGAAAAGGCAAATTAATTGCTCAACACAGACCGGTGAGTCGGTGACAATGTATTTACCTTTTACTTGTGCCTGTCTTTGATTATCTTGTCCTTCAACACTACAGTTTCTGCATGAAATCAGCTGATAAATGACGTCCATAGTAATGTGGCAAACATTACTGTATCCGATGCGGGTTTTGTGAGGAAATTAATGGCTGGTTTTTATGGCAATTTAACTTTCGCCGTCGGCGAATGGCGGCTTCTTCCGGAAAGCGGTTTGTCGCGCTGGCGTCAATTTAAATTTAAATTACGCCAAATTTAACGCACCAAAAAATGCGTTTCAATACAGTTTCAATTTTTGCATTCGCATCATGTGACGGTTGCAATTTAAATATTAATTCAAATGCAGAGGTCTACCAATCAGCTTCTGTCTATATCTAGTTACCAGGCCAAATTTTCCGATGCCGCGCATGAGGACGGTTGATCATATATATATATATATATAAACAAATAAATCCGATGCCAGATTCGGACAGTCTTTCATCTCGCGTGATAAGGGACTAAACGCCGGTCGATATTAGCCCCTCGCCCTCAGACCTTCGGCCTTCGGCCGGCGCTTCGCGCCGGGCGAGGGGATTAAGTGTCCAGTGTATTTTAATAATTATGGATAATTTTAATAATTATGGACAAAGGATACTCGATACTCGTTCGTAGAACTTCAACTGAACATGACTTACTTATTCCTCATCCCCGCATCAACTGAGGACTTTGTACATTTAACGCCAGTGGTACACGGATATGGAACTTATTTGGAAACATTAAAAAAGTTTTTGGAATTTAGCTAATTTAAAAACAAATTAATGAATTCTTAACTCCGATTCAAAGCTTCAATTTTTTTTGAAATTTTTGGAATATACCACAATGTAAACTACTGGGTTATTTTGTGATTGTGCATATCCTATATCCTATTCTAAGTTTAACACGATACATGGGCTATCGTCAAGCTCCAATCTAATTCCGGACAGCTATAGGTTCGAACTTGTAACCTTTCGATTGCCGGCGAGACGCTCAACCATTGACCTTCCGAGCTCATATTTGAGAGCGAAAGTTAAAATTCTCGAAAGAGTCTCGAAAGAGTCTCACTTTCGAGCAGCCGTATCATCGATAATGTTTTCAGACAAACGGAGAGGTGATCGCGCCCCTTTTCTGGTCTAAGTACCCGTGCATGCTGGTACCTCCGTGAAGTCATTCCTGCTTGCACACAGTTCCAGATCCTCATTGCATCGCAGGGTTCTCCTAAGATTGTCAGGGATGTGATTTTCAAAACAATATCAATCGAAACTCGCGATTAATGTACACGTGGTTCGAAGAAACCATAGTTAGTATAGAAGAGATGGTTTGGAAACTCGGTGTAAGTCTTTGTTCTAGGTTATTGTTCACGTTTGCATGTAAATTGCGCACGGTTAGCATACAAAAGAATTTTAGTATAATGAAGCAATCATCCAATAGCAGAGTCGGTCCAACCATGTGCGGCTTATCCCCTCGCCCGGCGCGAAGCGCCGGCCGAAGGCCGAAGGCCTGAGGGCGAGGGTGATAATATCGACCGGCGTTTAGCCCCTTATCACGCGATATCCAAGCGGTCCCTATCTCGGATGCAGTTTATATATTTATATATATTCAAGATCAACCGTCAACGGCCCATGCGCGGCATCGGAAAATTTGGCCCTGGTAACTAGATATGGTAAATAATAAATATCTGCATTGTCGGGTTATACGGTGAATGAAGATTTGAGTTAAAAAAGATCGTGAAAAGGCAGTGAAAATGCAATATATCGTCGTCCGAAGATGTCAAGTTCGTAAATCAAGTTCGTAAATCAAGTTTTATACGTGGCGTCAAAACTAAAGATTCTAAAGGTAAACCCGTTTTCGGTTTTTTAAACCTGTTAGTCAGTTACAAAGATAGTTTTGCAAACATGTCCGAGTATGTTATTCAGGCTTTTATTTGATGCATAGCATGATTTTCTTGCGTTAGTAGTTCAAAAGATATCGTCGTCTGAATATCTAAAATATTTATACTTAGTTTGTCAATCCAATCCAAGCGTCGTCGCTTTTTTCAAGCTGTTAGGTATCAGTTACAAAAATATTTTTGTAGGTATGTCAGAGGCTGTTAATCAAGCTTTCATTAGATATGTAGAATGAGTTCTTAGAGTTAGTACTTCAAAATATATTGTGGTCAGAACATTTCACTTTTGGTATGTCGTCATGGCAACCGAAATTTAAAATTATTATAACACCAACCCAAGTCAGTTTTAGGGCTAGGATTTGGGTTAGGATTTGGGTTAGGATTAGGGTTAGGATTAGGGTTAGTGATTATTTGAATTTTGGTTTGTTGATATATCGAGAAAGCGCCAATCAGACATCACGAAATCACTCTTTGCAGGGCTTTCGCTCAAAATTGAATAGTCTACATAAGATATACCAATAAATTATGTGCTTTATTATAATATTGCAGAATAACAAATGTTAATACAAATTTTGAATGGCAGATTTTATACTTTTATTTAAATTATCCATCACCATTGTTTCACTCGGTCACTTTGCAACCCCATCCACAATGGAATAATTGCAATACTTGTTAATTAGCTATATAGTGAGTACCAGTACTGGTGGTAAGGATGTAAAAAAGTACAGATTATAGCTGTATTTATACTGCAAGTCTATAGGACTAACCAGGACCAACCTGGCTGGATGCCACCTTGGGCCCATTTTACTCACTTTAATAGTGTAAACATACACCATAGTGGCTATAACAATCAGCATTTATGCTCATCTGATATTATGGCATATGCCCTTCTGGCCAATGGCTTAGTGTGTCTGTTTAAATTCACCTTTGTCCTGGATAGTAGGCCTGGACAGTGCCAGTCCTAGGCTTTCAATGTATATTTTACACAGCTTTTGAAGGATAAATACTGTATAATGTATAATTGGGTAGGTTAACAGTAACACTCACTGTGTCAGGGGAACATGTTAGGATTAAACAAGTGGTATCACCCCACTGACAAGAAGCAGCTGAAAGGAATTTCATCCTGAATTAATATATATATATATTGGTGAAATAATTAGATTAAGCAATATCGTTCTTTGTTTTTTTTGGGGGCTTTTGTCATTTCAATTTTTGAAATTGTGTTACCGGTACTTGAATACCATTGAAATACTGGTACATGAATGTGCATAATTATATAATGTTAATAAAAGTTAAGAAACAGAAGTCTTCTAAAAGAATAAAAGGTTTATCAGACTTATCAATTTGGTCTAGGATAAATTTAGGTATGGAATCTTTTGGTATCTGCTACTAACAATTAGACAATAAGGAACATGCAGATTACATTATTACAGTAGGGTACATGTATCTGCTTATACTGACAATTAGACAATAAGGAACATGCAGATTACATTATTACAGTTTGGTACATGTATCTGCTTATACTGACAATTAGGCAATAAGGAACATGCAGATTACATTATTACAGTAGGGTACATGTATGTACAAGGTTATGCATGGTCTCGTGAATACAATTGTACTTTGAGTAAAATTTTACGGTACTGTAAACATGCATGTTGAAATTTATTATTAAAAGCATAACTGACATAATTAACTTTAATTATGTAATATATAATTAATAACATTATTATTTAAATTAATAATTATTAAAATTAATTATTAATTTCAATAATCAATAATTACACAATTGGTTTCCAACCCTGCCTGCGAAACAATTGTGTTGGCAGACTTTCCCATTTGGGTTCTGTTCAGTACACTACCCACAAATTGCACCCAAAAAATAAGCAGTTTGAAAATCTGTTCAGTTTGGCAATATTAAAGCCTCAAACAGTAAGCGGGCGAGGGGTTGTTGCGTATACGTATTTCTAGTATATATATATATATATTGTGTGGCATCAAGGGTGACTGTAAATAGCAGTTATCTTCATCCTGCTCATCAGCTCTACACTGATGAGGCCCAAAAGGCCGAAACGGTACCGTCTGTAGTTATGTACGTCTGTATATATAATATACATATACATATATATATATCTATATATATATGCTAATTATATATGCTAATTTATTTGTTGGTTATGTTGAAAAACAGATCTTTGAACAATACACCGGTCCCTTGCCTGATTTTTTCGGAAGATTTATCGATGACTGTTTAGGAACAGCGTCGTGTTCACGTGTCCTTTTAGAGCAGTTCATCAACTTTGTTGATGATTTTCATCCTGCTCTGAAGTTCACGTGGGAAAGCAGCGAGACCTCTGTGTCGTTCCTTGATATTTTAATTTCGATTAATGGTGATTCGCTGAAAACGTCGGTCTCGTACAAGCCTACTCACTCCCATAGTTATCTTCTATTTTCATCCTCTCATCCCAACCACACTAAGCAATCCATCCCTTACTCTCAATTCTTGCGTCTTCGCCGCTTATGTAGCGACGACCAAGATTTTCAAGTTAAATCAATGGAAATGAGATCTTTTTTTGTGCAACGTGGTTACCCTACCAACCTTTTAGACCTCGCCGTTCAGAAAGCTTTTCTCGTCCCCCGTTTAGACGCCCTTGAACCATCTTTGGAACGAGTTTCAAACAATAAAATTCCTTTAGTTCTAACATTTCATCCTTTCAATTTTAAAGTTAAAAATATTATTAATCGGAATTTTCACATTTTACAAAATGATCCTGAGACGTCAGCCATTTTCACCGACAACCCTTTGGTATCTTTTCGCCGTAATAAAAACATTCGTGACTCCTTAGTACATAGTGCCCTTAAACAAAATACCTCGGCACCAGCGGGAACATTTTCTTGCGACCGTTCCCGCTGTAACACATGCGCTTTTCTCAATCCCACTACAGTTATTACTGCCCCCAAATTCGACCACACAATCCGTCATGCTTTTTCATGCACGTCCACCAACATAATTTATTGCATTCCATGCGATAAATGCCCTAAAATCTACATCGGTGAAACTGGGCGACGTCTTTCAGACAGGTTTGCTGAACATCTTCGTTCCGTGAGGATCAATGATGGTGACAAACCTGTAGCCCGCCATTTCAACAGCTCCAACCATTTGGTTTCAGACATGAAAGTCTGTGCCATCCTTCCCATCTCCGGTGGCAACGATAACCGCAAGCGGCAAGAGAAGCGTCTCATTTTTAAACTTGGCACCACACATCCTCTTGGTCTTAACGAACGTTTTTCTTTTATTTAATTTTCTACAAGTTTTTGGTTATTTTAGTTTGCTTGGAACCTTTATTATTATTAATTTTTTATTATTCGCGTATGCACTTTCATTCCTTTTCAAATTTTTGTTTCTTATGCTAATATTATCGCCTAATCCCCTTTAATATTGGACCTGTCATTTCTCGCGCCCCCTCAGTCTGCCTGCTGATCGACTGTTAAAAATAGCAAATGATCTAACGTTTCCCATCTCATTAATTATTAGTTTGTTTATCTCCCGTGCATTTGATTGGCTACTTTCTACTTGTGACACCCTTTTGGCATATATATATAAGCCCTATTTATTTCATTTCATCTCGTCTTACTCTGATGAAGGGCTCCGCTCGAAACGTCAGTATCTCGTCACTAAATTCTTGGCAGTTTACCACCTTTTCACTTTGCTATATATTCAAAACACTGTCTACGCAGCACTCTACTTTTTTACTACTCTCGGATATTCTATATACCGCTGCGACATGCCTAACCTTAAGAAGTTTCGTCAAAGTCTCCGTCACGAAATGGTAAGTTATTTGCTTCCTTTTTTACCGTCGATCAGTAATCATGCTCTACGTTTGTTTGGCCTTATTTTATCTAAAACCCGTTTTTCCAGTCACATTACTTTTATTAGTCGTTGTTTATATCGGGGGGTCATTCCCTACGGTTTTAGATCCTCTTTTGATTTATTGTCTTTTAATCTCCCCGCTATCGATCGTCGTTATTCCCATCACGTATCAGCGGCTTGTTCGAGTCATTCCCGTCGTTTGATGCGTATCACTATTAAATCTATGTCCAGTAATTTACAACATACTGATGACTACATCTCGGGATGTAAGTCCTCTCTCTCCCAGGTCTGCCCACCTATTTTGTTTACCGCTATCGTTCAACAAATTCGCATGCTAAATTCCAGACTCTATGTTTTTCTTAAAGACGTTAAGGCGTCCAAATTGGCCAAATTACTGGGTCGTTCCCCGAATCCCTCCCAAAGCACTAGTTCCTCTAACGAAGTCACTCGTCTAGTTTTCACTATTCCCTCTGATTTGCCATTATCTGACCCCGAGAGATCTGTTCTTGCGAAAGGTCTCAAGTTTGTTCCCAACTCCGGGCCCATCGATCTATTTTCAGTTAAAGAGGATACCGAATCTTTCTTCCGCCGCATGCGCCTCAAAGCCTTTTTTCATGATAAGCCCACTTTCAATAGCAATAAGGATATTTTCGAAGAACTCAACCCCAAGAAGTCGTCTTGGTCTCCATCCGAAGGTGATTTTTCTTCCCTTGATCTTTTCGTAAGACAATGCCGCCATAACATTGATAAATTGCAACCTCCGCGCAGAAAACAAGTTCATAACCTTAACAAAGAAGAGCTTCTAGCTTTGAATTCATTACGATGCCGAAATGACGTTGTCATAAAACCTGCGGACAAAGGTGGCGCTGTAGTTGTCTGGAGAGCGGACTTGTATCGACAAGAGGCTCTTCGTCAACTCAGCGACACCATCTTTTATACTAAGTTGAATTCCGATCCCACTCAATCTCACCAAAAATCCGTCAAAACTACCATCAAGAATTTCATCCAAGCCGGTGAATTGCCTGCCTCTGCATCTAACCTTATATTAACAACCCCCAGAACGCCTGTCATATATTTCCTACCTAAAATCCATAAACCTAACAATCCTGGCAGGCCGATTGTTTCCGCTTGTAGTTGCCCCACCGAGCTCGTTTCCAGTTTTCTAGACAACGTTATGTATCCTTTGGTTAAGAAGTTGCCTTCTTATATCAAAGATACTAAACATGCCTTGCAAATTTTCGACCAGTTACGTTTCAGTAGTTCCGATAAATTTATTTTCACGATGGACGTCACGTCCTTATACACCGTCATTCCCCATTGTGATGGCCTTGAAGCTCTGAAGTTTTTCTTTGATCAGCGCACTAATTTAGAACCCTCCACAACCACGTTACTCCGCTTAGCAGAACTAGTGCTTACCCTTAACAATTTTTCGTTTGATGGTGAACATTATCAAAAAATAAGTGGTGTTGCGATGGGCACCAAAATGGGTCCAAGCTATGCTAATTTATTTGTTGGTTATGTTGAAAAACAGATCTTTGAACAATACACGGGTCCCTTGCCTGATTTTTTCGGAAGATTTATCGATGATTGTTTAGGAACAGCGTTGTGTTCACGTGTCCTTTTAGAGCAGTTCATCAACTTTGTTGATGATTTTCATCCTGCTCTGAAGTTCACGTGGGAAATCAGCGAGACCTCTGTGTCGTTCCTTGATATTTTAATTTCGATTAATGGTGATTCGCTGAAAACGTCGGTCTCGTACAAGCCTACTGACTCCCATAGTTATCTTCTATTTTCATCCTCTCATCCCAACCACACTAAGCAATCCATCCCTTACTCTCAATTATTGGGTCTTCGCCGCTTATGTAGCGACGACCAAGATTTTCAAGTCAAATCAATGGAAATGAGATCTTTTTTTGTCCAACGTGGTTACCCTACCAACCTTTTAGACCCCGCCGTTCAGAAAGCTTTTCTCGTCCCCCGTTTAGACGCCCTTGATCCATCTTTGGAACGAGTTTCAAACAATAAAATTCCTTTAGTTCTAATATTTCATCCTTTCAATTTTAAAGTTAAAAATATTATTAATCGGAATTTTCACATTTTACAAAATGATCCTGAGACGTCAGCCATTTTCACCGACAACCCTTTGGTATCTTTTCGCCGTAATAAAAACATTCGTGACTCCTTAGTACATAGTGCCCTTAAACAAAATACCTCGGCACCAGCGGGAACATTTTCTTGCGGCCGTTCCCGCTGTAACACATGCGCTTTTCTCAATCCCACTACAGTTATTACTGCCCCCAAATTCGACCACACAATCCGTCATGCTTTTTCATGCACGTCCACCAACATAATTTATTGCATTTCATGCGATAAATGCCCTAAAATTTATTATTATTAATTTTTTATTATTCGCGTATGCACTTTCATTCCTTTTCAAGTTTTTGTTTCTTATGCTAATATTATCGCCTAATCCCCTTGAATATTGGACCTGTCATTTCTCCCGCCCCCTCAGTCTGCTTGCTGATCGACTGTTAAAAATAGCAAATGATTTTCCATCTCATTAATTATTAGTTTGTTTATCTCCCGTGCATTTGATTGGCTACTTTCTACTTGTGACACCCTTTTGGCATATATATATAAGCCCTATTTATTTCATTTCATCTCGTCTTACTCTGATGAAGGGCTCCGCTCGAAACGTCAGTATCTCGTCACTAAATTCTTGGCAGTTTACCAACTTTTCACTTTGCTATATATATATATATATGTATATATTGAAAGGATTTATGGTGAAGGAAAAGTTCGAGTGCTGGAATACACACATTTTAAGACCAAACCGGGACCAGCTACGAAAAATGCAACTTCAAAGCCTTCCGGCTGGAATTGAACCCGCGACCCTGATATGCTAGTGCAGTGCTCTGACCACTGAGCTACGGAAGCCGTTGCTGAGAGCCTAGTCACGAGTTCTGTATATATGGTGGTAATGCCTGGATAAGATTCTGGGTATATTATAGGTAATATTGGGCATTTCACGGTTTGGCAAATTTTGGCATTTCCCGGTTTGGTCTTAAAATGTGTGTATTCCAGCACTCTTTTTTTTTTTTTTTTTTTTTTTTCCTTCACCATAAATCCTTTCATCATGTAGTTTGATCGAGTGAAATGCCAAATATTACCTATAATATACCCAGAATCTTATCCCGGCATTACCACCCCCATATATACAGAACTCGTGACTAGGCTCTCGGCAACGGCTTCCGTAGCTCAGTGGTCAGAGCACTGCAGTAGCATCGCAGGGTCGCGGGTTCAATTCCAGCCGGAAGGCCTTGAAGTTGCATTTTTCGCAGCTGGTCCCGGTTTGGTCTTAAAATGTGTGTATTCCAGCACTCTTTTTTCTTTTTTTTTTTTTTTTTTTCCTTCACCATAAATCCTTTCATCATGTAGTTTGATCGAGTGAAATGCCAAATATTACCTATAATATACCCAGAATCTTATCCCGGCATTACCACCCCCATATATACAGAACTCGTGACTAGGCTCTCGGCAACGGCTTCCGTAGCTCAGTGGTCAGAGCACTGCAGTAGCATCGCAGGGTCGCGGGTTCAATTCCAGCCGGAAGGCCTTGAAGTTGCATTTTTCGCAGCTGGTCCCGGTTTGGTCTTAAAATGTGTGTATTCCAGCACTCGAAATTTGCCTTCACCATAAATTCTTTCAACATGTAGTTTGATCGAGTGAAATGCCAAATATTACCTATATGTACATGTATATAACATGTAATATTAACGGGTGTGATATTCTATTTAGCCAAAATTTACGCACATCTTGCGGTTTTTATAATGATATAGCAAGAAATTGGAGGTAACCAGTTATCTGTTAATAAAAATTGTATTTTATAACGAAAAAAACATAAACATATTTCACTAATGCTAAAATAACGTAATATATCATCAATTTATAACATTTTATAACAAGGTGTGGAGAATATATTGAAAATGTTTAGGTAAAGACGAAAACTGTTTAGTTGATTTTGTTGACAGTTTGTCAGTAAAAATGAGCAACAATTATAAATTCACATTGGCAATAAATTCCTTGTAATATCAAAAACGATTATATTAATTGAACTTGTTTCAAATGAGGTAACAATGTTGCTATGAATAAATAATGTAAAATGAAACAGGGCCTTGAAATATATGTGGCCTTGAAATATATATGCCCTGGATAATGCCTACAATCAAACCAGTGAAGGTTTTCAAAATATGGAAGACCATACTGTACATGTACTTGGAGAAATAATGGTAATGCAGTTAGTTAATAAGAAAAAAACAGTTTTTCTGTAAAAAAGATGCAAAATGAAAAATATTTCATGAATGGTGGTTTTATAACCACAGGTAATAGTCCTCGAAATATCGAAGACAAAGCTTGGACAAATATATTGAAATGCAGTAATATTTTGAGGTGGAAATTTTTCAGGTTAAGAAACAATTGCAAAATATGTCATGAATTTTGGTTTTATAACAATTAAACAAGTAATGGTCCTCGAAATATCGAAAACCAAGCTTGGACAAATATATTGAAATGCAGTAAATATTTTGAGGGGGAAATTCTTCTGTTTAAGAAAAAATTGCAAAATATGTCGTGAATTGTGGTTTTATGACCACAGGTAATAGTCCTTGAAATATCGAAGACCAAGCTTGGACAAATATATTGAAATGCAGTAAATATTTTGAGGGGGAAATTTTTCAGGTTAAGAAAAAATTGCAAAATTTGTCATGAATTTTGGTTTTATAACAACCAAGTAATTGTCCTCGAAATATCGAAAACCAAGCTTGGACAAATATATTGAAATGCAGTAAATATTTTGAGGGGGAAATTCTTCTGTTTAACAAAAAATTGCAAAATATGTCATGAATTGTGGTTTTATGACCACAGGTAATAGTCCTCGAAATATCGAAGACCAAGCTTGGACAAATATATTGAAATGCAGTAAATATTATATAATATAATACTTCGAAATGTTGAAGACCATATAAATCGTAAAATTATATATAATATTGGTTTAAAGATTTTCTTGATTTTGAATATTACCATTACTGTATTGAAGTTTACAATTTAACCTTTGTAAAAAGTTATATTATTTGGTAAACATAAAAACTTTCAACCTGCTCAAAACTATATTGCTACTTTTATAAAATATCTTAGAATTTGTATATGTACAAGTAATAGTCATTCATAATAAAATAAAACAGCTATTATTGCTCCAATATTTTGTGTTTTTACTAATTCTCAAGGAAAAGTAGTATTTTGCTTATATTCCGCACGTTCATTTTATGTTGAAAGGAAGGCAGTGTATTTTTTGTGATTTTTGCATTCCCTACTAGCTGTAATTTTGGAAATAATTAGCATTTTTACGTATTATTGACCATTGCTTTGTATAGCAATTGCATAGTTACTTTGTTCTATTTATGCGCAACTACTTAAATTTGTTAACGTTTTAATTTGGGTTATTGAATCAACTAGATCTTGAATTTAACCATTTTATTTGGAGAGTTTTTTAATTGTGCTAACATTTTATTATTTTGTTGTATTTTTTCAAAACAACGCTATTTTTCTAGCAATAATTCGCTTATATTTGAACTTTTCTCAAACTTTTGGCTAAATAGAATATCACACTATAATAGAACGTGTTATATATGTGTGTATATATATATATATATATATATATATATATATATATATATATATATATATATATATATATATATATATATATATATATATATATATATATATATATATATATATATATATATATATATATATATATATATATATAAAGTATATGTAAAATCTAAACTTTTACAGATGCCGTAACACTGTGTTTCATGCCTAAGGCAATCATCAGACGACATATATATGTATGTATATATATATATATGTATATATATATATATATATATATATATATATATATATATATATATATAATATATATATATATATATATATATATATATAATATATATATATATATATATATTATATATATATATATATATATATATATATATATATATACATATATATATATATACATATATATATATATACAAAATCACAAAAAAGAGTACAAATGCGAAATATTGATTCAAACTTTTACCCAATACGTTTATTGGTGTTACCAAGCTTACGTCAAAGCCTTCCATTGTTCAGTTGGTTAATATAGCGGATTCAATTCTCTGCCGGAATAATAATAATAATTATTAACTGTCGTTTTAGGAGCATTATAAAATAATCTCAATGTTCTTACAACAATATTACATAAATATTGTATAAATATTACAATATTAAATGTTATTATTGGACGTATAAGGTGGTGTATCGCGTGCATGTAACTTAATTCAACTTCACTGATTCAATATGAAATATATTATAAATTTTAATAAACAATAAAAAATGTACTTAAAATCCTGAAAAGTCTTGTTTTTAGTGTTTTATGACTTTTCCAAACCTTCAGTATTGTGTAAAATCTTACCCCAAAATGCAGGAAATGGCATTTCAGAGACTCTAGATTTCAAAATTTTCGTGGGTGTATGCACCCGGACCCTCCTACATGCTCGCGTCTTTGACGCTTGTTAACCCTGTTTCCGAATCCTGCATGGCTACGTCCTTGCTTCTCCGCTAAACAAAAAATCCTAGAGAGAACGCTGTCATTTAGAACAGGAAAATACCAAACCGAGAGCTTTTCGTCCTTCCGAATTGTTCGCATATTCATCAAATGGAGAAGCTATGTAACCAGGCAATTTTAGGATTGTACCGCCCACACATCCCCCAGTACAGATTTGCTTCCGCCGTGCCTGTATTACATGTATAGCTAATAAAGCTATGATAACTACAAAACTATTATTTCAAAAACAGGAAAGTGTTGTCTCACTTCTTCTAATTTGCTCTCAAGTAAAGCTGTAAAGAATTCCAGAGTTATACAGCGGCAACCGAGAATGTTCTGCATCTATTTCTGCTAGAGATCTTAGTTAAAGTATACAAGTAAGATTATATTGAATCACTATATCATTGATATAAATAGGTGCCTATCCATGCAGTAAAGCTTTGATATTTGACAATTATTCACCAAAGTGGAAGTGAGTAGTTTTTTTTTCAGAATAAAGCAACTAACCTGAATAACCTTCAACAGCTAACTTGTATTTGTCAGCTTCATTTGCCACTGTAAATGTTGAGTATTGAGCATAACTTGTCTCGTTTTCAAAATCTTCCATATCAACTCTTAAAATATTTTCACCATTCTTTGACAATCGATTAATCTTATCCAGCCCAAGCCAGAACTCGCCATTTAAGTTTCCAAAGCCTTCCGTATAGTTCTTCCATCCAAGATAAAAGTCGACACTCCCATCCATTCTTCTTTGAAAAACAGACCAACCTCCTCCACTTGTTGTCATATCACAGCTAACATTGAATGCTTCAAGACCATCAGGTTCAATTCTGTAGACACCATCTGTCTTCACTCCTTTTTTGTAAATATCAGAACAACTCTTTGGTACTAAAGAAACAAGTTGAAGACTTTTACTATTAAACTTTAATAATTTAGTTAATTCCGCAAATTTGTGGGAATTAATTGCCTGCCTGAACATTTCGTGCAAGGTCTAAAAAACAGGGAAAATACATTCCACACGTACAGACAAACGAGGAACGTTTTCGTCAGTGCTGATGCATGTATAGTATAAATTGTACTTTTCATTGTTTGTCTTG
Organism: Chrysogorgia sp. JL179-B06; assembly: GCA_035772405.1. Taxonomy (NCBI): domain Eukaryota; kingdom Metazoa; phylum Cnidaria; class Anthozoa; order Scleralcyonacea; family Chrysogorgiidae; genus Chrysogorgia; species Chrysogorgia sp. JL179-B06. Next base: position 67,827 of record JAYKKM010000514.1, on the reverse strand, counting down.
TATCGCGTCTTGGCATTTCAGTTTCTATTAATGGTGATTCTATCAAGATGTTATGTTTCGTACAAGATGCTAACTCTCAATCAATTTTTTTGAGATTCTCTTCTACCTTGCCTTAAGGTAGCAATTGGGTTATCCGGCATCGCGTCGTAAAAAACCTTGCATCGCGCCCCTATTAATGCGATCACAACTTGTTATACATCAATTTAATGCAAATTGATCATAGAAAACAGTGTTAAAACCTAATTATTGGGGGTGAATTTTTCAATTGTTTTATTTACTGAAAGAAAAAATAAGAGTATTGGGTTCGTCTGGTTAAAGTCCTTTGGAATTTAATTTATGGTTTTCCAGTTTATACCGTTGTAACCTACGATAAATGACCAGCAAAAACGTGTCGGCGATTTTTGAAATTCTGTTTCGTTCAATTTATAATAATGATTTTCATGGGAGTCACAACATATTTCATATCTTTTAAATTCAAAACGCGATAAAAATGAAAACACGCAAAGTATCAAAAATCGCCGACACGTTTTCGTTGAAAGGTATGTTTTCAACAACTGACAAAAATTTCAACGAAAACTATTAAAACGCGGCGAAGTTTTACCGGGAGAAAAACGCAAACTTTGGTGCAGAATTGAATTGAGAAAAAGCACCTGAAAGGCTTTGATCAATTGTCCCGCCTTCTTATCATCCAATTAGACCTTGTCCAATCGTGTTTTAAAACTCCATTTTTTTTCACTTACAGAAAACGATTTCTCAGATTCAAAAATGGAAAAATGTTTTTTCTTCATATTTGTAATTTTTTCCACTATACCTATTGGTTTACGAAATGGCAACACAACAACAAGCAAGCTTGTTTTAACCCACAGGTTAAAAATGAAAAACATTTTTCATAACCAACGAAAGAGTTATTCGTTTGATCGGTTTGTACGTGGAACTGACTAATCAGTTTTTCTCGTTTTTTTTTTGAAATTCAAACCTTGTGATTACCAGAACTGCAGCCTCATGTAAGCAACAGCAAGATGAACGAAAGCAAGAATTTCACGGATTATAAATAGTGCGCTTTTGTAAACGTCATTACAACAATAATATTCGAAAGATATTGTATCGAACTACTAATTGTATAGATTAATTGTGTATATAGACTGATAGGAAAACTGGAAAAATCACATGTATAGCGACGAAGACGAGGGAAAGAATAAGTCCCATATTACCTTTACCAGTTATCGGATTCCGAAGGGCATCATGAATGATCAATCATACTAGTGATAGATTTGTTTGTTCAGTTAAATCATGGTTAAATGTTTGATGTCTATTGAAACAACCAATGAAATACTCTGGAGCATATCGTACTATCGAAAGGTAATGATGTAAGTGCTCGATTCCCTTATCACAGAGTATAACAACAAAAGCCCTTTGGCGGAGTTTCCGCACATGCAAGAATGTGACTGTTATATCGTACTTGCTTTGGGGCCGCAGTTACACAGCCTATTGTCTTAATGTCTGTATTTATGTTTGTAATGTATATGGCAAAGTATATATTAAAATTAAAAAAGTTAATGTCCATGAAGTGTCGCAAATGATGAGAGAATATTCAGTAAGATGACTAAGTAGTTAAGAACTTTCTAAGATCCACGATGTCTGACGAGCGACAGGATGATTTGATAGTTCTTGCAGCGGAAAAATATTTGACAGACTCAATTGACTAATATGTAGCACATACGACATGGTCAAGTAAGAAGAACAGAAAACTCATAATAAAACTTAATCGAAACGTACACTGAGAAACACTACGAGATGAAGCTAATTATTGCCATTGATAGATGAGACCATGTGAAATGTTAAATATTTTATTTAAGATCCGTCGTTTAGTTTGCACGTTTTGCTGTAATTTAAGCATTAAACATTTCATCAGACATACCATCATGTTAAATGCATGTTTTGAGTAATTAGGTAATTTTAGCTTTGTTATTTTCGATATAAATGTTGCCTGTAATTTTCTAATAGACAAAGACCTACTCGTCTAGATCGAGGGCAATTGATAAAAGGAGAATAGTGCGAATAGTGCGAATAGTCGACGAATAGTGCGAATAGTCGACGAATAGTGCAAATATAGACTGATAAAACTAGGCGGGGGGTTAGGATCTTTGTTGTGTTGGGGTTGGTACTCTTTATAGTTTTTTATAACCCGTTAATTTACGGTAGAGTACCAACCCCAACACAACAAAGATCCTAACCCCCCCGCCTAGTTTTATCAGTCCATATTCGCACTATTCGTCGACTATTCGCACTATTCGTCGACTATTCGTCGACTATTCGCACTATTCGTCGACTATTCGCACTATTCGTCGACTATTCGCACTATTCGCACTATTCTCCTTTTATCAATTGCCCGTCTAGAGCCACTAAAACCACGCCCTTTTTGCCTTGTTATACAATTTGTATAAAAAACTAAACCAGTATAAAATTAATTAGTATTGTTTTAAAACAACCTATTGTGGTAGTTTGAAAGCCCTAGACACCTCTGAGCCATAGGAAGAGAAAAAAGCGTTTAAATACTTTCTTAAAATAATGATTTTAAGTTATCTTAATTGCGCGAGGTGTATAAAACCATGTTTTGCACGCATCCCTGGTTCAGCGGTGTCCAGGGCTTTCAAACTACCACAATAGGTTATTTTAAAAGAATACTAATTAATTTTATTCCGGTCGGACTGTAGTACCACAACCCTAATCATCATATCCAAGTTTCTCCCCTGATCTTCATATTCATGACGCAACGCAACGACGACATCATTGAAACAAAATAATTGTTCATGGAAAACAAAGAGAATGAATAATTTTTAGTTCCAAGAGTAATCTCATTCAACACCGTCCTTTGCCATATATCCAATTTTCCGAGAACTTTGGAAAAATTATTCATTCTCGTTGTTTTTATAGACTAGGAGTCTTTCACATACCTTTGCAGCCGGAGGTTCCATCATCAAAATATCCATTCTTACACAGGCAAGTATATGTGTCAATTCCATCTTTACACTCGGTATTTTTTCCAGTGCAGGGATTGGAACTACACTCGTCAATGTCTTAAAATTTGATATGAATTCATTAAAAATAAGGATATTATCTAAAAATAATGTTTTCTGACATTTTCTTCATAATATATCAAATTTTTCGGAGAATGTAGCAGTTGACATATTAATAGTTATTATTGCTTCTCAATATTTAGTCACCTGTCCAAGAAATAACATTACCAGAAAATCCATTCTTACATTTGCAAGTATATGAACCTGTAATACCATTTACACACTCAGCGATGGAAACTACACTCGTCAAAGTCTAAAACATCATGCACATGCATTTTTCGTTTTTGCATGCATTATAAAACCACGGTGGAATGAGAAATCACTCGAACCTGTTGTGCGTCCATTTCCACTGCGATTTGGAGTTCTCCAAACTATCGCGAGGTTTCTTTAACTGCATTGGAACACCGAAAAAGGTTTTGTAATTTTTGATGAATTAGCATTGCTGCTTAAGGTATGTGAATTTCTGCGATCACCACATTTTCTGAAATCTGAATTCCAACCGAAATCTGCTATTTGCGCAAAAAAGGAATTCCGTTAACCATGCAGACAATTCTCGGTTTGCGCTACAAAACTCTGGAATTCATTACCAGCGCAAATATGAAGAATTGACTGTTTAAATAGTTTCAAAGACTTAATTTCCTTTTTTCGAATTCATAGTTTTGTAGCGGTTATCATAACTTTATTATAATATACATGTACAGTGTAGTTTTTGATTTTATAATGAAAATGATGTAATAATTTGATAAGTAACTTAAACATTAAGATAGTATTGTTGCAAGAACATTGAGACTATTGTATAACGCTCCTAAAGCGTCTATATTATTATTATTTATTATATAATAGACAGTGTTTTATTAATGGTTCCGCCACTAATAAAACTGTTAATCACACATGTGCGATTATTTATGGTAATCACACATGTGTTGATTATCGTGTTTTAAAATGTTTGTAAAATCATTACACTCTTGTGCTCTATTTTTGTTGATTATATAATAAACAGAAAAATACATGGATGCTTGGAAATATGAAATTTATTTCTCGTGTTGACCAGGTCATCTCACTCATTCGCGGGCTCACTCGTTCGATATCCTGGCCAACACTCGAAATAAATTTCATATTTCCGCACATCCATGTATTATTCTCTATGTAAAGCAAATTTATCATAGAGGATTGTTATATTTATGAAAGTATCGATTAAAATAAACATTATCCTAAAAAAGTTGGAACTCAATCAATTAGTTATTAATTGATAAAGGCCTATAATACCACACATGTAATAGCATTACAAATAAATCATTATTTAATAATAACTGGTACAATAGAGATTATACATATTTTACAGACTTATTGAAACTGATCTCTCAAGCCAGATTCCATTTACCAATAATAGACTGACCAACATAAGGAACTTTATTATTTCAAATTAAAGTATATATCAACAAAAGATGTTTTGAGTATTTTAACCAAACTTAATAGAGGGGAGCTTCAGCTTCCCCCACTTTTTTGCGTGTTACTTGGTCATGACAAAACACCTAGTTGCACCTTAACATGCAGTAATTTTTAATCAATCTTTAATTGCTGGCATATTTGCAGATTGGAAGCAAACCAGAGTTGTATCCATACATAAATCGGGTGATAAAAAGAGTGTGGTAAGTACAGACCGAATTCTGTTTTATCAGTAGTTTCTAAAATGTTTGAAGAATTGGTATATAAACAACTCAACACGTACCTAACTGATAATGGTATCTTAACTGCGAATCAATCGCGCTTTAGTGAACGGCACTCTAGTGCAACATTGTTAATAGCGTAGTGTTTGGCTGCCATTAATAGCTCAAAATGCGGACAAACAAACAAAATTTGACTCACAAATGATTGCAAATGAGCTATTTTCTTTTGTTATGGCCGCAAGAACTATGGATAAAAGCGGACAAACATGGATACTGACGTCATCTCGACGGAGTGCTATCATTGTTTCTTAATAATTAACGAAATTATGTTTTTACATTTGTGGAAAACCTTTGATATTGTGGACCAAGAAATATTTCTCAGGAATTTGTATTTATATGGTAAATCAATGGAACTGTATAGCTGCATGGTTTATATCTGCATGCGCGAATACAAGTTTGCAAAATATATAATATAACATCACACTAAAATTCATTAAATCATTTTTATAATTTAAGAAGTAATAATAATTGCGCTTATGTTATCAAAGCCCAAAGCTAACGCAATGAAGTAATTTTTTTGTTATTTTACTGCTGAAATCTGGAACAGTCTCCCAATAACTAAAAGGTTAAATGGCATCTAAATTAGATGACCGTATTTTAATAAATTTTTTATTAGTATTTTGTTATTTATTGTATATTATTTAGAATTTTTATAAATTTTTATAGTTATATTGTCTGTCAGCACGGCCTAATGAAAAATAATCTTTGATATATCTTTTTATATCTTTTAACATTTTATGTTGATTTAGTACAGTTTGTAAATAAGTTTAAATAAATAAATAAATAAATATATGAAATCTAATATAAATTTCACGAATTTTTTGTATTGTTTGTAGCTATGCTGTGTTGCAATAATCGCCTACATGTTATAGTGGATAATTTATCGAAGAATATAACTGTATCAATTTCAAAACCACAAACTCACAGTTATTTGTCTTTTGGTTAATAAAACAGTCGCCAAATTTTGTGATATATGATATGTGGTGATCGCATTAAATACATAAGGGAGCAATGCAAGATTTTTAGAAGGCGATACCAGATAACCTTATTGTTACCTTGAAAAATTTAAACTTTTCATACCGTTCTCACATCGCTGTCCAGTATAACCGGGAAGACATGAACATTTCTTTGTATTCTCGAGGCAACTTCCGCCATTTTTGCATGGTAAGCATGTACAGTTAAACGACTAGATTAAGGAAACGAAATAAATAATTAGGACACGAGTTCTGTACTAGTAATAATAATAATAATCAAGACGTATTAGGAGCACTACACAATAATCTCAATGTTCTTACAACAATATATTCTTAATGTTACTTATAAAAATAATTACAGTTTCATTATAAGATATAGTCTACTATATATATTACCACTATGAACAAAAAACTATTAATTTTATAAAAGAGGTATGACGAATCCCGCGTAGAATCAACCAAAAAAAAAGGATAACGTGGATTGTTCGGAGCAAAATCATGGCGCGTTTGTCTACAGCGAGTACCAGGATATTGTATATATATATATATACAAGCGCCCTGGCGAGTACAGTGCGATGAGTTTTATTCCAAATTAATTACTGCATGCACGCGTACAGATCAAATTAAAGTACGCGCACTGTCGTCAGCATAGGTAGCGTGTTTCGTTTGCTTGCGCGTGAAGACCAACCGTTTTTGCGCGAGATTGAAAAACAAACGTTAAAAATCTCGGTATAGACAATCCGATATTTCACTAAATATTATTTACATGGCGAAAAGGATACTTGGAGTTTCTCAGATTCCAATAGAAAAACACTTTACCGACCACTTTGAGAAGTATCCCGTTAAAAATCGTAAAGTAAAAAATGAAATAAGAAATTAAATAATTCGCGCAGCACTTCAGTACACGTCCTCTGAGCAGCGGGCTGACCTGCTTGCCGAGATCTCGTCAGCGTCGATCTGACGCATATGGACTTATAGTATTCCATATCGGACGTGACTGGGAAGAGCATGCAAATACGTTACCCTAACGAGCATATACGTTGTCATGACGAGCAAATACATTTCCCTGGTACCAGCCCACTGGATGTGAGATTGTTAGCACTTTACTGAGCGCATGCGTCTAACACTCAATTTCTAATCGCGCATGCTTAGTCTCTCTCACTGGTCTACTAATTTAGCACCCCTAGTAGGGGAGTGGTTGTGGCGAGGGCTAGGGCTTGGAAACACAGCCGACGGGTTACGGTTAGAAAACTCGCTATAGGAGGGGGTTCTGCAGGTTAGGACCTGTGTTGTTTTTGGGTCGTTTGCAATCCAATTTACTAGGAGGCTGGTACGAGGTCAATGTATTTTCTCGTTAGGGCAGTTTATGTGCTCTTCCATATATGCATGCAGGAGTACGTATGGTAAGTCCCTATACTTGGCAGGCGAGATTCCCATAAACAGTTCGCCACGCTTGCCGGGATGGAAAATCTTCAAGTGCGCATCGATCAAATCTATTACTGACCAAATGTAATGCTGCATGCCTTAGTGAATTTCATGCCGGTACATGTAGGTGGGATGAAACTAGCACATCACAACGCAAGATTTAGAGATCTCGCTAAGCGGACAAGCCCGCTTACACGACCATATGAACAGTCTCTAAGTTAAAGCATAGATAGATAAAAGACTAGATATGATAGGGTGTTGCTGGCCTGCTTATTGGTTAAGTATATTTTGCTCTGGTTGAAATTAATCTTAGATGAAATGTAGTTGCAAATTGTGATTTGATCATTTATTGATTTGCCAATGTTTTTAAGTTTAATTTTACTTCGCATTATTCCCATGTTCATATAACTATTTTGGCATTTGATAGAAATGATTAACAAACATACTTAGAGGTAAATGGTATTTAAGTTTTTAACTATGACTTCATGTCTGTTTCTATTAATTTCTTCACTAGCTTTTTGCTTAAAATCATCGACACTTGCACTGAAGTACGTTTGAAAGCAATTTGTGGTTGTTAAACTTTCCTAAAACGACCTTAAATATCGTTTGTTTCTCTTCAAATCGACCAAGAAATTTCCCGCCAAAACTAACCGTCATGGCTAGACAGCCAATACACGTACAGGAGATTGCTTGATGTATTTCAAATGCACGCATTCTCGTATATAGTTGCACTTCACTTACTCTTTTTGGATGATTCAGTATAAGGTAATCATATGTTCTGTTTTCTTGCAAGTTCTCAGCGGGTTCCTCCGATGCAATGACGTGAAGTAACTCACAATTTTCTTTCCCGTCATCCCGAGGTATTTTTCGGAAATTTGCTGCTCTGCAACAGGCGTTGTGATAGCAGTGAGCTCCACAATCAAATTCTGATAAAGCGGTGAGATTTCTGTGGACTGTGGTGTTCAAACGATGTCCTAAAACAGAAAGAAATGAGGACTAGGAATTACAAATCGAAGGTTGGTACAAAATGCTCTCGGATATTGATTTGGACTAATTAATAGCTCTTGTGAAATGACTGGAAATGCTTCTAAAACTGCCATAAAAATACTAATTTCTTATCAATAACGGTATTCAGGAATATAGAACTAACTCCAAACAAAACAAAACAAATGGCAAAAAGTACACAGTCAGATTATATTGAAGCGCTATTTCACGTATAATGTAAATGTTCCAAATGTTACGGTTCTCGTTTCGCATGTATTGTACAAACATTCATGTAAGTGAGTTCAGGACTCGCTCCATGTTATTTTTTGTTTTAAACGCACGCGCACTTGCGCAGCAGTAAATTACATAAGTATACTGAAGTAATACGTGTCTGAAAACTCTCTACTGAAATATATTCTGTATGATTCTGTAAAATTGTCTAAAATAGTTCTATAAAATAGTTGTCTGAAATAGTTATATAAAATAAAGGGGAGAATTAAACTCTTAAGATTGTGAACTCTAAAATCATTACATGTATATAACATCAATTTCTACATGAACAAGTTGCACCAGAAATAGTTTTCGCCATATCTGGTGGCAACGAAGGTTAGTAGGATAGCGACAGAACTCTCCGATAGACAATTTCTCATTGCTGAAATCTGGAGTAAGAACACTAACCAATGATTATTATAATACATAAAGTAAGAACAATAATTAAAGACATGCATGTTCCAGAAATCGGCTGATTAATAACGATGCAATGGTCCGTACAACTTGTCTCGCAACGGCGTTGCGAGACAAGTTGCATTAAAAATCGCACCGTGTAACAGGGCCTTTAGGAGATTAATGGCTATTGCGCACCCAACTTTAGTGCTACTATAGCGTGTCTCAAATTTTCAGGCAAGAACGTAAATAATTTCTGATTATAAAAATATAAATTTGGTGAGTGTTTATTTAAAATATTGGTGGTAAACTGCCAAGATTCCTCACTAAAAATCTTGGCAGTTTACCACCTTTTCACTTTGCAATATAACCAAAACACTGTCTACGCAGCACTCTACTATTTAAAATATTGCTCGGTTTTTGACGATTTAATGAAGATATGCAAACCCCACGAACACCAACAAAATATACAGATTAACACAAATTTTGTCTCCATCTCATATTTAAAATTTTTAATAAGCAAGCGTACAAAATAGTATGCGAACACTTTATACTTTTCTTTTTTTGACCTGCATGTACACTTCGTCATAGTTTAGCCAAACATTATTTAAATAAGCTAGTATCATCAATTATTCAAAATAAAAAATTAAATGAATTAGCATTTAGTGGTAACTAAAACAAATCGAATGTTATTCCTAAGCTAATTGATTACTCAAATTAAAATAACAAATTTAAAAACTAATTCAATTTAAGCATTTCTCTTTAACGTACGTAAAATGCGTTAGCATATTATTCAGCAGCTGGTGTAGCAAAAAACTGTTCAACCATAGAATAGTGTAGTGTTGTTTTTATCATAAACCTTATAGTCTGCAAAAGATAATTTTCGACAAATTTTCCTCTGGATTTAATCTAAATATAATGCCTGCTTGACAAATCACTTAACATGTTGTTCGCTTTTAAAAAAAGCTTATTTGTGCGACAGTCGAGCATGTGTCGCAATAAAGTCGAAATCATTCAATGTTCTTGCGACACCATGTAACAGTCGCATGTCGCATAAATGACATAAATATGCCTGTTTACAAATGCGATTTTGCCTTAGACATTATGCTTTTTATCATATTTTAGCTTATTATCATAAGCTATCATAATCTTTAATTTTAGTGATTGACAGAGAGCAAGGAGAGTCTAATCAACTGTAAAAATATCTTGTCTACAAACTCCTATCGACTCTCATTCTTGTTTGACCAGGAGCTGACAGGAGAATCGAAATAACTCTCATACAAATTCTTGTTTTAAAATTACATTCCCGAAAGAACTTGCGATTAGGAGAGCGTGCGATGAGCCTCTCATCTGTGTGCAACTGGAATAACTCCACGGAGGTGCCAACATGGGTACTCAGATCAATAAGGAGCTCGACCGCTTCTCCGTATACGCCTGAACAACTCTGATGTTACAGCCATTCGAAAGTGATGCATCTGTGAGCAACACCAACTCATAGTTAATGTAAAGATGGATCGAAGACGTGAAGGTGACGCAGGTGGACATGCGTAAGATCGAAGGAGGAAAAAGCAGAGAGCAAAGAAAGAGCTAGGAAAAGAGTCGAGCAACAAAAAAACAATAAAATGGAAGAGTGAAAAGCCAGGATGACAACAGAAAAAGTGTTGGTAAAGAAACCAGCGAGCATTATCTAGTTATTATTACATGAGGTTTCAAGGCAGATCTCGAAAATTGTCCAACAGATCTCGTCGTATCATTGTTCGATTAGGAGGAAGAAGTTTCAACATAACGTTTATAATAACTGTTGTGGTACCAATTCTCGTTTGATAAGGAGCAAGACGAGTCGAAACAACTTTAACTCAAACTATTAATGTTTACAAATTTTCATCGATTTTTTCGAAAATTCACACACAAGGAATATGGGATTGTCAATTTATGGCGATGGCATGAGAAAATTAGAAAACACATTATATGGACTTGACGGGCAGGCCTACCTATCAAATCATAACCGATCTATGGACGATCGTCAAGCGCCCGGACATGGATTGAACCTAGCTGTAACTTTTGATTGTCGATGAGGCGCTCTAACCACTGAGCTAATGAGACTCAGATGTAGGAGAGCTCGAAGATTACAATAATGCACTGCACAATGATATAGGATTATCTATGTATTATCTTTCTACTCCATGCTATTACATTCAATACATCAGTGTACATATGATCCTAGTATTATTGCAAGTGATACATGGGCAGTATTATTGATATTATTGTTATATATGATATTATAGTCAGCTAGCTACATGGATAGCACAAGGAACAATAACACCAATTAACCTGAACCGTCTCTGCTCATATCAAAATGCCTTCATCACGGTCTCGCAAGCTCAAATTCAATATGCAGCTTAGATAACTGGGAAAGTGAACTTGAAAACAGATAGAACTGGAAAATAATTAAAACAACAGAAACTAATTGTAAATAAGGTCTAATAAATAAAGATGCCTACTCCAAGATCGCATATTCACTACAGCAATATATATATATCCAGCCGGAAGGCCTTGAAGTTGCATTTTTCGCAACTGGTCCCGGTTTGGTCTTAAAATGTATGTATTCCAACACTCGAAATTTTCCTTCACCATAAATCCTTTCAACATGTAGTTTGATCAAGTGAAATGACAAATATTACCTATAATATACCCAGAATCTTATCCCGGCATTACCACTACCATATATACAGAACTCGTGACTAGGCTCTCGGCAACGGCTTCCGTAGCTCAGTGGTCAGAGCACTGAACTAGCATCGCAGGGTCGTATATATATATATATATATATATATATATATATATATATATATATATATATATATATATATATATATATATTTATATATATCAAACTAGCTTTAGGCTAACCTGCGACTTCTTTATGGTAACAAAACGTTATTCTTGAATATGCCTGAGCATCATGGAATTGAGCTAACAACATCCAAAGGAAAAGAAACCTCTTGCAAAGAAAAGAAACCTCTTGTTGACCTCTTGTATAACTTGAAGATTGATTTACAAAAAATGATCCGAGTTCCTGCTTCTTTAAACGTGTCATTTTAACCAGAGAATCCATGGTTTTCTCTCCCGCAATTCGAAGCGGAACGAACGCAACGTTTTCTTCCTCTGAACAGCGACGCGCAATTAACCCGATGTTTATCATAATGTAGTTAAAAATAGAACCCTTAAAGTGAAGTTCATTATTTATTTAACAAGTTGCTTTGTTTCTAAATCATTGGAAGTACGTGCTGTTGCTTAAAGTGCGTATGAAACGCATATATTTCTTCAATTTTTGAATCTTCAATATGCATTTAGAACACATTGAAAAGAAAATATTTAAAACGTTATTACACCACCGAGGCTATAAAAGAACGGACATTTCAGCAAACGTGACTTTCATGGTATTTGTTAGTTATGTCAAAATGACAGAAATTAGTAAGAAAGCTACAAAACAAAGTGGAAGATATTACGTTCCTGGCGCTTCAACAACACTAGTTGCCCAATTGCTTAATATTTTTTTTTTTAAATTCGCTCTCTGAAGCTCTTGGCGCTCTCTGTTATCAAACAGCTTGACGTCATCAGTAGACTATCGTGCTAAATTCGTTACCAGTCTCTGTGACAGATGTTTTAATTAATTTGTCGATTTTGATGTTCAAAAACAACGTCTTCAATTTTTTTTAGAAAATAACAAATATGAAAGTGTGTTCTAAAAATCACTAACAACGAAAAACTAAAGATATTCGTTTTGTAACAACTTTTAGGCGTTCTAGGAAGCACAGCGAGTATCGTTTATCGTTAATTATTAATTATTGTTCTTATACTTGCTGTCAATATAATCGTTGGTTCCCTTAACTCGATTTCAGCAATGAGAACGTCGTTGGAATCGACGCCATGCAAAAAGGATATTATCTTATAAAATAACATTTGCAAAAAGGAGTGCTCTGATTGGCTAAAAGCCATGTTTCTTTTTAACAATTAATCAACGAGTCCGAGTTGTTATTAGTGGACTATTACAAATCATGCATTCTCTAAAATATTATCCAAAAACTCATCTGAAACCTCCCCAAAACGAGATTGCCATTGTTTTGCGCGAGTTTAGCCATCATGGTATATCACGAATAGACAACGGTTGAGTAGCAAAGCAGAATGCAGCATTTGTAATGGACCATATTGTCAGTTTCTACTAAATCTGTATAGAATTAACACGAAAATTTCCCCGCCTTTTTTGAATTCAAACTGAAGGTTGCTACAAAACGTTTTCGCTCATGCATTATATACTCTGGTCGCTCAATTGCTTTTGCTCGCACAATTCAGTCGCATTTTATTTATATTTCGCAATTTCATATATTCTGACAGTGATTTTTTGCGTATGTAAGGGGAATTTACAGAAATGAACCTTTTACGTATTTTCAAAATGTAATTTTATAAAAGAAATAGAAAACATTTTTCCGTGTTTCCATATGTAGTTATAGAAACAATCGTGAAAGTTTGAAGGAACTCGAAATTGCAGTGGAAACATTCATTCTTTGGGCCAACCTCGTAGGGGATGGTCACGTGTCTCCTAGAATATGTTGCTAAACAACGTAACTCATTGAAAAAGGCTAAAGATGTATCTAGCGGACGGACTGGCAGGTTTTATTACGTTTTGTGACGTGAGAGAGATTGCGCCGCGTGAGTGAATATTTTGATGATATTTTGATGATATTTAGAAGTGAATCGATTTTTTGAATTAGTTGAAGCAAGGACAGATTTTCTTGTCAAGGCAAGACGACTAATAATTAGGATAGTAGCTGTTAAACGAAATTTTACAGAGCGATATGTCATCTGCGATCCTTTTTCCATGGCAATGTCTTATATTTTGGCATGACAGCTAATATAAAATATCTGTGAATAGAATTAAACAATAGTTTATTACTTTTATGTTTTATCCAAGTTTATCAGCATATTTCTCAGAAGATTTGACAGCTTTTTTCTTGTATTTTTATGTGTATATTCGTGCGAGTTCATCGATTTCTCACATGAGCCATGATTTGCGGTCGATCAGATAAAATCTGCCTGGAGACGAAGCCATTGGCATTGCGCTATTAACCGTGTTAATATCAATCTAAACGAAGCCATTGTGCTCGTTGAAAACAAATAATAACTGTCGAACTTACTGAACAGACTGGAGAAAGTCACTGCACTTGTCAAAATTATAAACATCTAGACAGTTGATTGTGTGCACCAATTCTGGCTCTGTATTGCTCAATTGTAATTCCCATTTATTTTTTTTGAGGTCCGTAACTCAGGTCCGTAACTAAAATAGAGCCTTTTGATTGGCTGAGTACGAGGTCCGTATTACACCAGTACGGATCTCTCGCAACTTTTCGCGCCGAAAAATTGCAATTTTTTTTACTTTGCTCGAAAAAAATAAACACGTTATTTACCGTTTTGGTCGGTCCGTACTGGAGAAAATATTTTCCCTCAGTCTCGCTTCTGAAACTTCGGGGAAATATTTTTCCAGTACGGACCTCCCAGCCGGTAAATAACATATATATATTAAGGTCAATGTTCAGTATTTAAATTTAACTGCAAGACAATGAAGGTATCTTTTGGAATACATTTTACCTTAATAACAATTTTGATGTTATTTTATCGAAATGTATTTTGTCTTCCAACATTACAATGGCTCACAGAACAATATAAAAGTTGGAATCAAGTTGTGGTTTGCTGAAATGTTGAGAATGGCAAATGTGTTGAAGAAAATCCAGAGCCAATCATATATGATGTTGTTGAACCATCTGAAAGCTATATGTGCTGATTTTAGCCATGAAAGCGATATGAGAAAATTTAGACTAAATGCCATTAAACAATGTGTAGCCATGTCTTTGACTGCAATAATACATAATCAAATAAAATATATTACTTCATGGGTCGGAATATGGAATCCATGCACCATTCCTAAATAAATTTATCTGCTGGAAATAGCCTTAAAACTTACATAAGCCATTTTATTAAAAAAATATGTTTTGTTATTGACCGATGTTTCAGAAATGACTTCATTGCATGGTAAACTCTATCATTTACAATATAGTGACTCGTTTGCTGGTGATTTATTTATGACAAGTAGCGATGAACCTTTTTTCTTTGCAAAATGCTCTCTATAATTTGTTTTTGGATTCACAATTAAATTATCAACATTATCTATTGACAATTGATTGCAGCACTGTTGAAATTTTTAAAACTAATGAAGGCAAGTTTAAAATTTTTGATTCTCACTCAAGAGATTTATATGGCATTCCACACCCATGTGGGAAATATGTGCTGTTTGTTGTTGTTGTTGAAAGAATAAATAACCTTGTGATTAACTTTCAAAGTACTTTACCTTCAAGTATTGCAGTACCCTTTGAAATCAGGGAATAACTATTCAGTTAGCAAATTATGAGATAACTCAAAACAACATGCAGCTTCACACTTACTGAAACGCAAGCCGATCAAAATGAATCTGCTGAAAGTGTAGACTGAATATTCAACCAAAATCTGCACATTCAGCCAAAATCTACATATTCAACTAAAATCTGCATATTCAATCAAAATCTGAATATTCAACCAAAATCTGCATATTCAACCAAAATCTGGAATTCAACCAAAATCTGGATATTAAACTAAAATCTGGATCAATTCAACTAAAACCTGAATATTCAACCAAAATCTGGATATTCAACCAAAATGTTTACATACAACCAAAATCTGGACATGCAACATCAAAAATCCAAACTTATTGCATCAAAACATCAAGGAATCTTTGCGATATTTAAAATCTTTGCGATATTGATAATAGATTCCCTTCAAAATAACTTATCCAAACAGAGTGAGTGTGGGGAATATTACCATATTTAACCATACCTGGGCTTATAGAAGTTTCTTGTACAATTTCAATATTAGATTTAATATATTAATGCATCTTCCAGTAATACTTGACAAAGAAAAATAAATTGTGACATTCTTCACACACATTTTTTATTCTGGCAGATCTATTGTCAACTAAAAAGCTGGAATATTACAAAAAGTTCTATTAATTTGTTTAATAGATGTTGAACACAACGTTCACTATAAAGCTTTTAATTATTTATTAAAGTGAGATGATTCAGTTTATGAAAATAATGTACAGTACAGTGATATAACGAATGTGTAAAATATTTTGGCCATTTACTGTTTTCGAACTGTTTAATAGGTATAATATCTGCACTCTACCATCAGCAAAATATTATTAAAGTTTATGATTGTTTAATAAAACATGTTTCTGTTATTGATGTTCTGTATTTCTTACCCAAAATGCAAGTTGTCTAATAACCCAAGACCAAGTGCTAAAATACTACAATACCCATCGGTATAGTGTAACACCATGCCCGTGTATATACACATGCAGTCAATGCATCAGATAAACAATGGGCTATACCACTAATGGGTGTATAGTTTTACAAAATAAATATGTTTGTTATTAGTCAGTTTTTAATGGTTAATATCTGCACAAGTCCACCAATTTATGTGTAAAGTATTGATTTTCGTTCACCTGAAATAATTATAGCAATCACTTCCAACGTTCGAATGTAAATATCAAATATTTATTGTTTCAAGCTGTTTTACTACTTTACATCTGTGCCACGATAATAATTACGCCCAAAACGCAAACACATGTGCGCATTGCGTACCTATTTTTTCAGAACGCCATGAAATCGATGCTGTTGCTGAATACCAGCGTCATTATCGTCCACGACGCGCGCCGCAAAGGTCGATCAAAGACCAGAAGAAACAGCAGCGCACCTTGATCTCAAGGACTTCTACAGAAAAGATTTTTTTCAAATCCTGGTTGTCCAAATCCATACTATCACAGATAACGTTAAAGTGCATATAACGTCTGTGTGAATTTAACATAATATATATAATCTATCGATTCTCCTGAGAAAAATTGTAATATATCTTTTCAGCTGAAAATTTCATCTTCATAGACTTTTTTGCTGTTAAAGTTGACGGAAATGACGTCATAGCGGGAATATGTAAAGAGGTTTTCATATAGACAGATGCCCGCTATGACATCATTTCAGTCAACTTTAACAGCAAAAAAGTCTATGAAGATGAAATTTTCAGCTGACAAGATATATTACAATTTATCTCAGGAGAATCCATAGATTACAAAATATGTTAAATCCCCACAGACGTTATATGCACTTTAAAGCTGCCTGTGACATCCTTGTCCCGGCTGTTGGTCTTCTCCTTCCACCTTACAACAAAGACCCAAAACCGGAAGAGTTCGAGTCCCAGGCTGGTAAAGTCGCTTCCTGAATCGCTGCAACCTGACGAAGATATCTTACATGTTGAACTTACAACGTATAGATATCACTGCAAAGTAAATAAACCAGATATAAAAACGATTGCAGAAGCAGCACGTTGTGAGAAAGAATTGCAGACGATCTTTCCCTTGACCAGTAGATACTATCACTTGATCTTGACAGCGACCATCACGTCGGCATCAAATGAACGCAATTTCTCAAAGCTGAAACTCATAATAAAGACAGTGATGCTCATACACATCATGTGTAAATAAAACTTGTCAAGTTTCCTCATACCACCATGGGCAAATAAATCTTGTCAAGTTTCCTCATACACATCGTGGGCAAATAAAACTTATCAAGTTTTCTCATACACATCATGGGCAAATAAAACTTGTCAAGTTTTCTCATACACATCGTGGGCAAATAAAACTTATCAAGTTTCCTCATACACATTATGGGCAAATAAAACTTATCAAGTTTCCACATACACATTATGGGCAAATAAAACTTTTCAAGTTTCCGGTAGTGATACCCCCCACCCTGGCCCCCAAAGGGATGTCGCCTCATTAAATATTCAACTTATTATTTATGCATACCTCATCGTTCTCAGGCTCCTTTGGGACCTCTAACCCTAATAATTATTTATTCGTGTCTTCCTGAACCCCCTGGTTTCAACTACGTCATACTGAGTAATTATTTATTCAGATTACGTCATTAAACATTCAGGATCCCTAACCCTAGCTCGCTCGTGTACCAGTAGGACCTGTTATTCTCCTTTGAAATCCCCAACCGATGCCATTACGTCATATTGGGATGATGTTATTCCCGAGTAGCCGCCGACTCCTTCCGATGATGGTATTATGTCATTATCAAAAGGTAGCTCTTATTTCTTTTAATAATATAAGAAACGCCTTTGTAATTATACACTTCGCCTCGCTACGGCAATGTGAATGTGGGACAGTAGGCAGCACGAGAGCAGCGCATGCGCCATGGATATGATATGAACTAAAGAGAGTAATGAAGAAGCATCTTAAACCTTCAAAATAACTGGTGTCACGATCAACAGAGATTTATACGATGGCCTTTGCGATCAATTTAGATCTTCGACAGATCTACGAATATATGAAACAACAGAGATTTATACGATTGCCTCGTTGAAAAAGCCGGTTAGATATTCGATAGATCTACGCAAATATGAACCCGCTTCAGGAAGGTTATGGAGTCTAGTATATTTTAAAAATTACGGAGTCGAACGAATCACAACGGCTTTTACGAATGTACCGGACTTTACGGCTTTACGAAGTTCATCAGGCCTATAGTGTATAAAGTAAGCGATTCCTTAGATGATCAAACCACTCGAGAAGTCGTACGATGAACGAATTCAAACGTATTGATTTGCCCAAGCGAAATCAAACTTTGCTATGCATTTATAGACGTTGGTATATATTATAATAGCTGTTAGATTATTCAAGAGACTGACTTGTCAAACGAAGCGAAGGCTGAATGCACACGTACAATAGCGCGTGGGTCGTTAAGAGTCATTAGTGGTGCAACTCACAAATATTTGCATGACTTGGGAATAATTAATTTGTTTTGAGCGTGAACACTAGGATTTTATGGGTAAACATTAGTGAATATGGGATAATGAGGGTCATTCACGACTAAAACAACGATTAAGTCTATGTAATGTATTACAAAGATAAGACCCTCCATATCCTATGGCTTTAGGAATTGTAGTTTGATCATCATTAATAGTAATAGAAATAAAGTGGTAAATATCATTTCTAGGGTAATAACTTGTTTGAATTTCAATAAAAATATTATCGTTCAATTGATTATCATTCAAATGAAAAATAGATTTAACTAATGTTTGAGCGGGTATTAATAGTAATTTCTGATAACGCGAACATAGTTTTTCGCCATAAATATAATATTTTCGTTGTGTATGAACAACCGGTATTATATAGTGTTGTTTATCTGTTAAGATTCGCCAATCCTTGCATTCATCTTGGTTCATTTCAGTTTTCATTTTTTCAATATATGCGTAGTCTCCATACCCCTGACCAACTTGTCTCGATTCAATTTCCATACATTCGATAATTCCCGCATAGTAATAGTCACATAGGTCACAGACGGCAAATAATAATCCAATGTATCGGTTACGAAAATGTTGTATATAATAAACAATTTTCAATATCGTCTTAATATTGATTTCGTGGGCTTGCTCATAGGTTTTTTACCGCCAATGTTTAACGACATTCTCAAAAACGAATGATGGAACGCGTTTTTAAAAAAATCGACTTGTATATATACTATTTTCCCATTCTTAAAATATATATTTCCACACGCAGAATTTAACACGAATTTGATAAAATTTTGAAAAAGTACTATTGTAACTACAATGTATAAACAAATCCCACGAATATTTAATATATCAACTGATTTGACGTGTGTGCGTTTTAGAACAAAATCAGGGATTCGTGTCTTTAATCCCACAACACATCATTAGGTCAACTAATCCCCGAGTATTTGTTTAGAAGAAATCGCTAATTATGGATTCGCGTCTCTAATTCCTACAACACACAATCATTGTACATGAGTATCACAAATCATCTGTATGACATGAAAGCTTTAATCAACGAACTCTGATTGGTCAAACTAATCTACCCACAGTAATGCATAGTAACGCGGGATGCAATTATAAAACCCGATGTAGGATACGAAAATAATTAATATCAGTCTGAGTGTAGGAGAGAGAGAGATGGCAAAAATATTTGAGAAGAAGAGCAGCGAAATTAAAGAAGCAGATGACTACATCCCGTTAGAGACAAGTGAGAATCAACAGGAAAAATCTGAAGAGACGACTATCGAGGAGTTGTATATGGGTAAATATAATTGTGCATTAAACAAATGTAAAGAAGAAATATCCCAAGAACGACAAAAATTATTTTTATCCCATGTCACACATATAATGGATTGTGAATGTTTCCAGTTTAAGGGAGAGAGACCCAGTTATCGTGAAGTAACTCTTCTCGAACTTCAAACGAAGAAGTATTTTATTTATCATTGTTATGATGGCAAGTTAAAACCCTACAAAGAACTAACTCGAAGGGAACGTTCTATCGTCTACTATCAATATCGATGTCATGGTTTAGACTATTTATCTGAAAAAAAATCAAGAGATTATTTTAGTCAAAGTGAACTTATAAATAGATTAAGTTATTTATTTCGTAATGTTTTTTCCCCGAATGCTATTATCGGGTATAAAGGTGGTGATAAAGAATCTTCTTTAGTTAAAACACTTCAAGAAAAAACTATTTTACATTGTGTTAATCTTGAATATTTTGGAATTGAGAAGTACGATTATTTACTTTCGTTTTATAATCTTAAACCAAGAAATTGTTGGTATCATACTAGCGAACCAACATGTTTATTGTATCATTGTAGTTTGTTTGAATGTCTTTTATTTGCTGCATGTTTGTTTCGTAAATTAGAAGATGAGGATAATGAACGATCTGTACTGGCTATGTATGATAAGGAATTTAATTTTTAAAATTTATTCTCTCCTGAAAATTTTACCTAAATAAAAAAATACACTAGTGTCTTTTGATTTAAAAAAAATCAAAAAAATATTGAATGTATTTTCCTTTTATTTTTAGAAACACAAAGATTGTTTAAAAAATTATCAAAAGTACATTTAAGAAATGCTTATATTTTAAAAATAAAACGTACATTAGAACGTTATTATTTTGTTAATGAAGTACATGTTGTCAAAAACACTATTTTTGTAAAAATAGAAGGAGAGAAGTTTTAAAAAAAATAAGATGATCATAGAAACTCTTTGTACATTTAAATATATAACAAATGATATCATTATACGTATAGTATAAATAAAACGCTCTTATTTTTTTTCTCTTATTGGAAAAGCATTAAAATGAGTCAGAAAAAAATCATCCATTATAATGAACGTTTTTGGCTTTCTAATCCAAGAAAATTCGCGACAGTTGCTTTAAAATCAGCAAACAATCTATATGAGTGAAACACGGTGTAATACCAACGAGTTTTCTTGACGGTTTTAAAATTAAAACAAATATTCGTGCTGCAGGTCCATTTACTGATTTTTCATTGACATTTAGTAACAATAGAAAATTTCAAACAGATAAACAGAATTATCTTACAGGAGAATTAGATGCAAGAAAAAAAAATTGGAATAAACGAAAAATAATTCATAGTATAGATGTAAAAATTAAAAATAATATTCGTGAAAAATATACCGATGCATTAGGATGGAGTATTGTTCAAGTTAAAAAAGAGATATTCGAACAGGGTGAATTGGGAGCATATATTGGAAAACCTAGTAAACCCTATTTTAGCCCTAATCAATTGTTTATTGATCCTGAGAAAAATTTCTTTAACGATGATAAACGTTTTGTAGATTTAGCTTATAATTTACCTGCTGACGAAGATTTTATATTGATTCAAAACATTCAATTTATAGATGATCATTTTTTTTATAAATATGGTATTAAAACGGGTGAAGCGGATAAACCGTATACTGAATACGCTATTTCTATTGTTTATTCCGATGGATATACGTAGATATGTCTATATATAAAGATCGTTTTTTCAAGATGTGTGTGTAAGTGTAATGGCTATTTTTCAGAGGGTAATAAATCAAGAGGGATATAAGATTTATCACGATTTAACACAATACAGTTATTTGGAATCCGTTTTTTTTTGGCAATTAGTAGGAAGTGTGGAGGTTGAAAAATCAAGATATCATCTACTAATATCTATAGCTGATTATGAAGCATATTTTCGGTATAAATTTATACTGGAAGTAGAATGTTCAAAAAATCCCAAGATGTATATTATACATCATGAGGAACACGAAATTCCAGAAGAATGTTATGAATTTCTTCGTAAAATATGTGAAGCATGGAATGATGACCGACTCCCACGTATCAACAACAAAGGAATTGGAGAATATTTAAAAATAATAGATTACGATAGAAAACATTGTTTTACTTATGAGTGCTTTAGGAGTATTATAGCATTATATTATGATTTTTTTGTTTATAATAAAACTATAAAATACTCTTGTAAAAAATGTAAAGGGGAATTCGAATGTAATGTGGATTACCCTAATTTCACCAGTGTAAATTTTAATGAAATAAGAGCTTATAATGTAGACAAATATTCAATGGATAATATCCTCTTATGTAACGAAATAATACCATGAATGTATTTTTTTAATTTTAAAATTAATACATTAAAATCTTTTCAAGATTGTTTCTGGGTCTATGATATACAATTCCTCCTTTTTGAAAATGACCTTTGATTTTTTTCGTTCCTTGTTTTGCTATATTTTTTACTAAATTAGCTCCTTTTTTAAAGCTCTTTTTTAAAATCTTTTATAAAATGTTTGCTGTATTTATTGATTGTTTTATTTCCTCCACGTTGCCTTTTTTTCCCTTTAAAAATACCCCCACGTTGCCTTTTTTTCCCCTTAAAATCACCGCTCCGTAAATCTCTTATTCTTCCTACCATTGTTATGAAGGTTGTTTTCTCTTCCAATAGTTATCACCATAGTCTGCAAAAATTTCTTCATTTGCTTTTATATGTTTTGTACTTTCTAAATACATTTTATTATTATTTGGGTCGTAAACAAAATCGGAATTATTTTTATATATAGAACCGGGTTTCCCATTATTCGCATAACGTGCTGCTGCGTGAGTTGTCAAATGAGCATCGATACAAGTGTTTGCATCGTTACAAATACTATATACAGCATTATTGTTTTTACCATATTTACGATCCAATTTGGCTTGTGTTGTTTTTTGACCCGTGTAATAAGAAATATTACGATCGGGTTTAAAAGGTTTTTTCCAAGCAAATAATCCTTCACCAGCATTGGGGATATTTGATTTCTTGATACGTAAGTTATTTTGTTTTGCTAAATGAATCCAACATTTTTTTGTTTTTGCTGTCCGTTTACGACATCTTATTTTTTTTAAGGTTTTACTTCTACATTGAAGAACGTGACGTATACTTTGAGATTTATCATTGCGTCTTTTTTTTCGAGGTAACTTAATTCTTACCATTTTTTTTAAAAATATTGTTTTTATTCCTAAATAATCATTATTTTTTTCATGTGTTTGAATAAATTTTACCAAACATTCTACTTTATAGAGAATATCTTCGGGACAGTTATATATTTCTTTTTTTAATTCTGTTATTCTTTGTTTTAAAATCTTTGATGAAATAGGTATTATCTTTTCTTTATCTTCTGTAAAATTTAGTAAACATTCCTTTAAAAGATACGGAGTAAATAATATTGAAGGATCATTATCTTGAATTTCATATCCGATTTTAGGTAAATTAGACGTTTTTAAATAAATTTCAATATAAACAATTTCACTCATTTTTTTTTTACTCTCTTTTTTTTGTTTTAGTTTTTTTTAAATGGGTTCCTTATCATCAAAAAAAATCCCTCCTATAGTTACGTTGACATGTATTAATATACAGGATTCATACGATGTTACTGTTGATCGTGTTGATGGTGAAGACGAAAACATAAATAAAAATAAAAGTGCATGTTTTTCTTGTTTTAGAAAAAAAAGAAGATGAATGATGATCAGAAAAAATTAAAATATAGTCAAAAAGATATAGATAAAATTGTAAGTTTATTTAATAAGAAAAAAGAAAGTAAGAAAAATGAAAAAATAGACGATTATTTTTGTGTTAATCATATAGAAACTATTAGTAGAGAAAAATTTAAAGTCACTGAACAACATTTTTCATTGAATGTTTCACGGGAAAAAACGGTTAATTTTATTAGTTTTATTCAATCGTTATCGTTGGTTTTTTCTTATTTAATTAACATTGCGCGGGCAAATGTAAAAAGTGATGATGATTATGTTAGATTTATCTTTAGTAATGCTTCAAAAAGTTTTTTCTCTACAGCCGTTTTACCCGTGAAAGACTTTGACGTTAAATATTTCTTAAATATTATGGAAAAATTTATGCAAAGTAATAAAGAAGCAATAGCTAATGGTTGGAATAGTAAGGTAATAGTTCAAACTTTTCCCGCAGGAATAAGTACAAATAAAAAAAAAAATAGTGTACTAAGGAAAAAAAGGATTTATAATAGTTTGAATAAGGGAAATGCTACAGATAAAGCGGTGTGAAAAGTAATGTAAAAAAATATGGTCGTAATTTTCGCACGGGTGTATTTTATATTCTTAGCCATGTATTATTTCGTACAGTGAAAGATTGCTGTTTTGCTTTAGCAATATTAGTGGGTTTATCATTTTTAAAACAAGACGATAAATATTTTATAATGAAAAGAAAACCCAATAAACCCGTTGATGATTTATTTACGTGTGAAGAAATTCGAAATGTATACCGGGAATGTGGGATAGCCGAGGGTAATGTTGATGCTACACAGTTTAATTTTGTATATAATAATTATTTAAAAAAACAGGGTGCTGATTTGTTAGTGTATGCTGACACTCATTCCGATAATATAATTTATGATTCACGAACTGATAGTGAAGGTAATCTTATTAAATTAACTAATGAAATTGTATGTTTATGGTTAAATAATAATCATTACGATGTCGTCTTAAGCATAAAGGAATTTTCTAAACTTAACACCAGTTCTTTTTGTGTTAAATGTATGAGTTATTTTACACGACATGAATATATCGATAACCACCTATGTACTACAAATCAGGGGCGGATCCAGAAATTTTTTAGGGTACGGCAAAACACGGAAGTGGCGCATTTTAGGGGGGCCCGGGGGCATACCCCCCCGGAAAATTTTTGAAATTTGACTCCCTGAAATGGCATTTCCTGCATTCTGGCAAGATTTTTTAGAAAAATCTTACAGTTCTAATTTGCGTTTTTTATACCACATTTTACGATTTTTAAAAAAAATGCTTCTGCACTTTTAAAAAAATTGTTACTGGAGTCTGGAGACAAAGCCCACCAACGTATTCTCCAACACTTACCTTATGATTTAAGGCTTAAAGGGTATATGAACCGAAAATTGAGATGAATTTTTTATTGATTTATTAGAAAGAACTCGCAAAATGACAAAGAATGACTTGTGACAGTTCTTTCATATCTTATCTCGTTCTTGAGTTATTCAAGGTTGCATAATATGACCTATGATGTCACTAGTTGTACTCACCATTATGCCAATCTGAAAATGAAGCATATCTTCAAAACTATTGAATAAAATTGCTTGAAACTTTCCACAAGTATACAGTTCACTAAAGTTAATATGCCCGTTTCAACTTTATCGTTACCATAGTAACAGATTAGTTCCCAGGCTCCGTTCAACCTTTAAAACATTTCTTTATTTTCTGCCATTTATAAAACAATTTTTGACTGTGGTCTAGTGAAGTATATTTTCAATAGCATTGCCAACAAAACAGGGCAACTTCAAATAATAATTTTTGCAGGGCGTGCTAGAAAATAGAATTTTTTTATTCAGGTAGAAAGGAGTCTGGTAACTAATCTGTCACTATGGCAACGATAAAGTTGACATGGGATATTCAATTTAGTGAACTGTATACTTGTGGAAAGTTTCAAGTAATTTTATTCAATAGTTTTGAAGATATGCTTCATTTTCAGATTGGCATAATGGTGAGTACAACTAGTGACGTCATAGGTCATATTATGCAACCTTGAATAACTCAAGAACGAGATAAGATATGAAAGAACGGCAAAAAGCCATTCTTTATCGTTTTAGGAGTTCTCTCAAATAAATCAATAAAAAAGTCATCTCAATTTTCGTTTCATATACCCTTTAAATCCTAAAATGTTGGAGAAATTTTAAGATGGTTTAACTTATATACTTCCATATTGTCATTTATCACAGTATTAGAAACAGGATTAATGGTTGACAATACTTAAATGGTTGAGAAAAGAAATTTTTAGGTGGATTTTTTTTCAGAACTTGTGCAGGAAATCGATCACCGAACAATACACAAGGAAGACAATAAACACCATCATGAATGGGTGAATAGCATAACCAAGGATACAATTTCAACCAATTTAGGCAAAAACTTCTACCATCTGTTATGGGAAAATGGAAGGTATTACCTGGTACAAAAACATTTTTTATCAGTACTCCAAGTTCCACATTAGTCATGTTCTTGGCTTTTTCTCTGTAATGTGCAACATCATACTCGTGCACAAAATCAACCGGAGGAGTTGTCGCACTATCACCACTTACTTCTGTTGATGGACCGGGAATAATTGGTGCATGTATTGTCTGGGCGGGGAGAGACCCAGACTGACTCACCTCGGTTGATGAGCCAGGAAGACTGGGTTTAGCTGAGAGGGAAGAAAAATTAATCCTTGACTGATAGGATTTTTTAGACTGCAGATGGGGGATGACTTTTTGTGAAGGAAGTTTTCTCTTTAAACCACCAGCTTGCTTGACAAAATGGTTAGGTTGAAATGCATTACCTGATTCCACAATACCATGAAAGCAAAACAAGACATGTATATCGGCTACAGGTTTTGTAGGCGGGCAAGGTTCTACTTCACCATTAAAAAGCAATTTATACTTCTCTTCCCCACAATCAGGATAATAAGAAAAAATATTTGTCTTTGTGACTGAAGCTAAAGCAAAAATACATAAATTATAAACTACACCATGTCTTCTCAAAACAATTTAAAATAGCTTCTTTCTTCACAAGCATTTGATTCACCAGCTGACACAGACATGGGCAAAAGGTTTTTAAAACTATGAGAGATTTTTACTCCAGCTGAGAATAATATTCTGCTTTCAGATATAACTCAATAGATGTTAAGTTAAAAGGCGAAGATCTCTAACAATAGAATTATTACCTACCAGAGCCAACGAAAGAGAGCTGTATAAGCAATTCCCAGATGCTTGGGAGCTATATAAATGAGGTAGCAAAACACCAATTCAGATTCAATGAGAATATTATTTTATAGTTTATATTTATTTTATAATTTATAGAGAAAATTCAATCCAAAGCAATCGGGCGATAAATAAATTGTTAAAATTTTCTACTTCTACCAAGTCAATATTCAACATTATCGAATAAAACAGTGAATTTTCAATAAGAAAGCGTGGGCATTGGGCCATGGCAAATCGCCATTAAAATGCTAATCGCTTTTATCATTATGCTGATATTTAGATATATTCATATTATGCATTAATGCAAATAATATTCGACGATATGCACGTATTTAAATAATTGACGCTTCTTAATGCCAAACAATTTAGTATATTAGCACATTACTCACCTTAAAGCAATATAATTCTTCCATTTCCTCCTTTCTGCACTGTCCCTCGCTGTCTTCGGGATGTATGTCTCTGCGTCGAAATCCCTGTACACTGTTTTACCTACCTGGGCCGAAATCTCTTCACCAGTTAAATATGTACTTGGAAGAGCTTTCGACAGATCGTTGAATAAGTCGTTCAGCAACTTGTCGTTTCCACTCTGTAGAGCATTTTCTACAAGTTTTGCGACGTCGTTTATAGACGCCAATAGCAAAACCGAACTCTTGTCTCAAGCAAAAGTTTGAAGTCGAGTTAAATATTGTGCTGGCTCATGCCGTACTCTTGCCGTACGTGTCTGTGCCGTGTCGATGGCTTTAGCCAATCAAAAGACAAGTTACCAAAATTATTTTACTTCTGCCGTACCCTCTATCACTTCCGCCGTAAAATTGGCGTCATTTTCATGTTTTGTCCAATCAGTGAGCGTTATCTTGCCGTACTCCGGCCATTTTGCCGTACTCCGATTATCCACAATTGTAAATGGCAACCTCTCCAATCCCCATATAATAAACAGTTTGATGAAATTACATGAAGTAGACCAGAAGAGCAATGCTTCGACCAAAAATCGCGACATTTTTTGCCGCTATGAGCGCTTTGTGCGGTAAACAGCGGTAACATGGTTATAAATTATAATGATGAAATTATTGAAAATTCGAGGCTTCGAGCAATGTCGGAACTCAGAATTCAAGTGAAATGTTTAAAAATTTGGGAATTTTTAAAATTTAAAAATTTCAAATTTTCTTTTTTCTTTTCTTTTTAATTAATTAATTCAGGAATAAATTAACGTGGGATTTTAGAGTACGGCACTTGCCGTGTTTGCCGTACCCTGGATCCGCCCCTGCTACAAATAACTTAACTTGATTACGATGTTATAAATATCCGAATAAGTGTAAAGATAAAAATAATAAACTTATTTGTAACAGTTGTGATATAATTTTTTATGATGAAAATTGTTTTACAAATCATTTAACAAATAAAATTTTTAAACCCTCTCAAAATAATTATGATCGTTTAACACCTTGTCAATATTATTTTTTTTGTAAAACCTGTAACAAAATTTGACCGCGATTCTTTTTCATTTTTTCTAATAAAACAGTTAAACATGATTGTAGCAAACGATTTTGTTTTCATTGTGATAAATACATGAAACAACCTCATTTTTGTTACGTGAAACCCCTTTCACTTGAATATAACAAGGGGAAAGAAAGTGAACCCACTTTATTTTTTATTTTTTTTGAAACAAAAGTAACCGAAACTAAATTGCTCGTACCGTTTTATTGCATCGTCCAAAAGGTATGTAAAAAATGTCAACATAGTGAATTTAAAAAAACAAAAATTTTTGAAAAAAAGGATCAAGAAATTATCGATAATACTATTGAAAAAGTTAGTTGTTGTGGGAATAGACAATTTATTTTTGATAACAATGTTATTGAAACTTTATGTGAATTTATGTTTGAACAAAAAAATTCCGTTTGGATAGCTCATAACGGGGGTAGATTTGATACTATTTTTATTTCAAAATATTTTTTAGAAATAAAACAGATAATACCGAATACTATAATGAACGGTACTAAAATAATGAGTTTAATAATTAAAGAACAAAATATTAGAATCCTCGATAGTTATTTGTTTTTTAGTATGTAATTAGCCGATATTCCAAAAGCAATGGATCTTCAAGGGGAATGTAAGGGATTTCATCCTTATGAATTTTACGATTTAACTTATGAGGGTGAAATTGTAGATCGGAAATTTTTTGATACGAAAAATATGAATACAGCAACACTTAAGGAATTTGAAAAATGGTATTTAGAATAAAAAAAATAGAAATATATATTTCGTAAAGAGATTTATTATTATTGTTGTAGTGACGTAGATATTTTAAGAAAGGGATGTGTTTCTACAATGATAGGCACCATAGGTCATATTACACCCTTTTATGCAAAGAATTGTATTACGATTGCTAGTTTAGCTTTGAAAGTGTATAGACTTAATTTTTAAAAAAAAAATTGTGTAGGAATTATTCCTGCTTCGGGCTATAGGGGATGTGTAAAACAGAGTTTAATTGCTATTGATTGGTTACATGAAATTAATCGAGAAATAGGAGGAAATTTAGAATATATCTGTTCACAAAATGGGGAGAAAAAAATTCTAGGACGTTTTGTCGACGGTTTTTATATTGATACGATATATCAATTTCATGGTTGTTTTTATCACGGATGTCCCAAATGTTTTGACCCCTATGCATTAAACGTTCTTACAAACGAAAAATTTAGTAATTTATATGCAAATACGCAACGTTTTTCTTGGACAATACAAAATGCCGGTTACAAATTAATCGAGATGTGGGAACTTCCCCCGTATGTTTATTTAAAGAAACAAAACCCAACGAACGAATAAGTTATGTAGATTTTACATCGCTATACCCTTATGTACAAACAAATTATGATTTTCCTGTGGGTCATCCTACTATTTTACTGGGGGAAGATTGTAATAAAATAAAAATCAAGGACATATTTGGTTTAGTAAAATGTTGTATTTCACCTCCTCGAAATATTTATTTTCCTGTTTTACCTGTTAGAATAGATGGGAAATTATTATTTCCATTATGTTATAAATATGCTGTGAATAAATGTGAACATAATGAAAGCGATCGATACTTAACGGGTACTTGGAGTAGTGTTGAGATTAATGTTGCTATAGATAAGCGATATAAAATAATAGCTCTTTACGAAATATATCATTTTGAATGCAAAGAAAATTTTTTTTCACAATACGTAAATCAATTTTTAAAAATCAAACAAGAATATTCAGGAATTCCTACGGATTGTTTGAACGCAGATGGAAGTTCATTTACATTTAATAAACGTGTTGTTAAAAATAATTTTAATACGATTCCGTTTGGATTTTTAGATAACTGAAATGAACAATGTTTCATTACCATTTCAACACCCTTTTATGTTAACGTTATGCGGTCCCAACCAAAGTGGGAAAACATGTTGGATATTACAATTATTGAAAAATATTAACATTATGATTACACCCGCAATTGTTAAAATTGTTTATTTATATTCAATTTATCAACCTCTGTACGCTGAAATGGAAAAAGTTCTTGCGGAAAAAACAGATATTAGTGTTGAATTTATCGATTGTCAAAAGGGTATTCCCCGCATTACTGATATACAAACGAATACCTGTGAAAATACGTTAATAATATTAGATGATCTCATGTTAGTTGCAACATCATCAAAGGAAAATCTTGAAAGAATAGATAATATTGCAACTCAAGATGTCCATCATCGTAATATTAGTGTTATTTTTACATGTCAAAATTTAACATATGGTAATGGTAAATTGCGAAATTTACGTGTCAATAGTCAATATTATGTTTTGTTTAAGCGATTATAAGCGATTATAATAATATGTATACGATATGTGATAATAAAAAAATTAATAGAAATAGATTTAATAAAGTATTAAGTGAAATTAATGAGAAACCCTATGGTTATTTGGAATTTGATAATTGTAGAAAAGGGTATGAAAATTGTAGAATTAGAACCAATGTATTTCCACATGAATCAACGATAATCTATGATTTGTAAATAAATGTAAAAAGAAAAATAAATGTTTGTTAAAAAAATAAAAGAGTTGTTGAAAATCGTTTTTTTAAAAAGTATATATAGTATGGGGTGTGTATATTGTGTATGAATTTTTTTTTAAAAAAACATGGCAAGAAGAAGATATAGAAGCAGGAGGGGAATTATCCTTAGAAAAAAGAAACAAAAAGGGGGTAGTGTTCTAGATATTTTTGGACCTTTGGGATCGTTAGTTGGAAATCAATTGGGATTTGGTAATCGAAAAAGAAAAAGAAAACAAAAAGGGTGTATTCGAAAAAGAAAACAAAAAGGGGGTTATGATTTTAGCGGTTTTGACCCATACCCCAGCTGGTTAAAATAAAAATAAAAAATCACTGTAAATAAGTTAATTTTTTGTTTAATTAAAAATTGGCATTATTAAAACTACAACATGACTGATTGTTATTACTCTTAAAATTTTTTTTACATTTTTTATTATATATTCCCACGAGTACACTACCTAAAATTGTTTCTATTTTTTTTTTTAATTTAATATCATTTTTTATTTTAATACGTTCATTTTTAAATATTTTTTGTTTATTATTATTTTCGATTTCATTACGACATTGATTGTATAAATATAATAAACTCCAATTTCCACACACGGTAGTATTTTTGGATTGTAATTGTTTACTTTGAATATATTGAAATTTTAGTCCTTTTTTTACACTATAATCATACCAATATTCACGTTTATAAAACGAGACATCTTTAGCAAAACTATCAAAAAAATACATATGTTTTTCTTTATCCACCCATATAGCAACCCAATGTTGACCGTTTTGATCTGCTTCATCCGTATTCCAAGTCTAACACGAGGGATAAAAAAATTTTTTAGGAAAAATATTTGCAGGAAATGTACCCAAATAATATTTATTTAAAAACTTATTTATTTTTGAAATTTTATTAATCTCGTTCGTAAATAAAAATTGGGTTAAAAAACAATGTAAATTCATTGATTTTTTCGTCGCCATTTTCTTCGTGTTGTATAGGGTGGCGTTGAAGGTGTAGGAATGTGGGTGGTGAGTGATGTAGATGGTTCTTCGTTACTCGAAAGACCCGAAGCTGTTTTTCCCAAATTTATATAACGTTGTCGTAATTTTATATTACGTATATAATAGGCGGGCATATGTAATTTTTTCAATTCTTTTAAAGCAACCGTCTGCTTATGTTGTGTAAGATTGAACATGTTTTGTTTGCTGACATTATGCGTTAAATCGTATAATAAATCATGATGGTTTATTCCAACACCGTTTAATTTTATTATATCTGTACCCCCAATTTTAATTTTTTTCCTTTCAAGAAATTCTTTTATTTGTTGACCACTTGTCACAGTCGGCGTTTTCCTTACCTCGGGTGATTCATCATTGGTCACCTCATTTTCAAGTTCATTACTTAGTATTATTAGTACTTTTTCTTTTCATATTTTGTTGTCTTTTTAAAAAACTAACCATACTCTCTGCGACACGTTGATCATTATTAACTTTTTTCATTTCTTCTTTCATTTTATTTTAACTTTCAATAAGTTCGAAATTATTTTTGTTGTTAATTCCCTGCAATAATTTTTCGTTTTCATGATCAGTTTTGATTAAATCTAAAATTTCATTTAATTTACTCGGATTAATTAATTGCATTTTATTTACTTCGGTCATTTTTTTTTATTTGTTGGTTAAGTAATTTGTATGCTTTTTGATATATGTTGATTATACGAAAATCCTCAGATAATAATATTTTAAAATCTTTTTCTTTTATTTTGTTCTTTGAAAACTTATTCAAAATATATTTATTATCACTGGAAAGTTGGATAGAAATTTTTTTATTTAAAATATTTTTAGCAATGTATTGTAATTTATTAATTAATTGAGAATCTAACAACGTATTTTTTTATCAATATCTGCTTTAAGATATTTTTTTAACGATGGTAAAAAATCCTTTTTTTTTTTCAAAAGCTTTTTTCTTTATTTTATTTAATTGAACTAATGTTTCTAAAAATTTTAAATCATCTTCGCAACTTGATGAAGAAGAAGTAATGGAACTTTCACTATCCATTT
The DNA here is from genome assembly GCA_035772405.1 of Chrysogorgia sp. JL179-B06. NCBI lineage: Eukaryota > Metazoa > Cnidaria > Anthozoa > Scleralcyonacea > Chrysogorgiidae > Chrysogorgia > Chrysogorgia sp. JL179-B06. Next base: position 34,619 of record JAYKKM010000514.1, on the reverse strand, counting down.
CATCACTAACATCATCGCTAACAACATCGCTATCATTTTCACTATCAACTTCATCCTCCTCATCATCATCTCTTGAATTATCATTTTTTTCGTCTTTTTTTACCTCTTCTTTTTTTAATTCATCATTTTTTTCTTCATTCATTTTTTTTTATGCGTAAACTGAAAACGGTGGAAATACAAGAATATGTTCACGATTTAGTGGTATTTTGTTGATAACTGTTTTTTTTATTTTTGGTTTTTTTATTCTATTCTTTGTTGTAATGGGTTTTGTGTTCTTCATTTTTTTTGTACATCCCCTTGTTACAAATGTTGATAATTAAATGATGTGTAATAATCTTGCAGGGGTATTTAATCCTACTCTAATTTCATTTCGAAATTCACCAACAAATATTAACGCCCCTGCCACTGTATTTTGAGAAAAATGAAAATCCACATTAACATTTCCCGACGGTGTTATGGGTAATACTGCAAGATGAGAGTCTCTATTATCTGTTAAATCAAATGCTAATATACAATACCCGTTTTTAAAGTCATTATAAGCCATGGGCATTTCTGAATAGTTACGATTTAATACCGAGCGTAATTTTGAGTAAGCTTCAGCTTCATTTTCTATTCTCCCGACAACAGCGTTATTTACCGAAACTTCAACATTATCATAATTAGGCCAGTTAAATTCAAAAATATTATGAGTATATGATCCGTTCCAATTTGCTAATGGAGAAAATACAATATATAAACGTGTAGGAACGCTACCATTAAACACATCGATTACTTGATGTGAATTTCGTCCTCCAGCTAATGATTCAGTAATACAACGATAATTGGTTGTATAATATAATGTTTCTTTATTATGGGTCACCATCCCTATATTAAGCGCATTTGATAATTGTTTTTTGGGTTTTAATACAGGAATTTTTATTTTAAAATCATCTAGGGTAATTATAGTATCAGCAACGGGCATATTAGCATGATTGGCACCCATCATTACAATTGTATTTAATGCCCGCGTTAAACGTAATTCAACTTTATACGCTGTAGGAATATATATTTCAGCACCCCCTTCGCTAAATAATGAACAATCAAGCTCATCTATCAAATACTGTGATTGATTTTGAAATGCCTGTGTTTTTTTTACTCCCCCCTGTATTTACGACAGCAGTTCCATTCGTGAAACCAGCGATACTGCTCATATGTTCGGCTGTATCTAAATATGCTAAATTAAGCTCTTTAGAATCTTTATATCCCGACGGTGTTTGACGCATTATAAATTCTATCCATGATGCAAAATGTGCAAAATTATCTGATGGCGTAATTAAATTTTCATTTATTTTTAATTCTTTTGTTTTCCACATTGTACAAAGGGGTAATGTAATCATCGAAAACCCCGATGCCGCAGGTGCTATAAGTCCAGCAGCATTTCTAATCGATACTCTAGCCATTATTTTAGCATCGCTTGTTTTCATTAATCCAACGGCGTTCCCATGTCTTGTAAACGTGTATACTGACGATTGATTATCTACAGGCGTTGCGATAATTTCCGTTTCACGACATTCCGTAAACGTATCATTATAGGGTGATGAAGTAAAAAATTGTAAAGGCTCACTAAATAATATGTCATTTTTTTCCACATCTTCAATTTTTTTACTCATATTTTTTTTTAAACGTTAATTTTAAGAATATTTGAAAGTGTTCCCAACACTTGAGGAAGAAACATACCCAGTGCCAATGCTCCACCAAAACCCCCTTTTTGTATTTTTCTTCTACGCTTTCTTATTCCTCTTTTGTTTTTTATTTTTTTGATATATTTTTTACGAGTCATTTATTTTATTTTTAAAAAACAACAATAACCACAACAATAAAAATAATAATAATATCCACAACATTATGATTTTTTTATATAACTTTTTTTTTATTTATACTTTTTTTTACACATTCTATCTATTTTGTAAAAAACGTATTACATTTGGATCTATTTTTTTTCTCTTTTTTTTATTATCACTTGTATAATAAGTATCTAAATTTAAATTTGAGGGTAATCCCACACCCTCATTTAATAAAATTTCTTTCTTAGTTGGATTTTCTTTATTTTTTCTTTTCACAACAAAATATGATGATGAATAATTTTTTCCACGATTTCTACCATTTAACAATTCAGTATAATCTTCTACGGATAGTTCATTTATTTTTTCAGTCATTATTTTTTTCTTCAAATAAATTTATATATATCTTAATTTCTTCACCTTTTAACGGCACGTTATTCTCATAGTTAATAAAGAACTGTAGTGATTGTTTAGCCTCTTTATCACTCATAAATAAAAAATAGGGGAATTTTTTTTTTTCATCATTTAATGATGTATAAGAATTTTTTTCGTCAATATAAAATAATTCTTTTATAGTATATATAAAACGTTGTGTTGCATTAGAAATAATAGTAGATGAAGAAACTGAAATCGTTCCATTATTTATTTTTTTTGATTGTGTTATTGCACTGAAATCCTTTTTTTTTGCACACGTAATTCGAAATGAATTTTTGATATTTTTATATTCAATCGAATTTAAATTCCATAAAAAATTTGACCCACTATTTACTAAAATGTAAAGAGAAAAAGGATAAAATATTTTATATTTTTTAATTATCATTTCCCCATTTTTTTCTTCAAGAACAATCAAAAGCATTATGTTGAATGTATTAAACAATCAATACTAAGCGTTCCTGAATCAAAAGAAACTAATTTTCCTGTAGTATCTTTAACTTTAATATGAATTTCTCTTATAATGTCTTTTTTTAATTTTCTCAATGATTTTGGGGGATTATAACAAATTAATTGTCCATTCCCCCCACCACCTTGTCGATTCCATTGAATGGGGACTGTTGTTAACAATTCGGCACAACTATCACCAACTAACCCCAGTTCTATTTCATCACAATATATAAACATTTTATTTAATCCGTCGGATACATCGGGTAAGTAATCAAAATGTTTAGAAAAAAGGGTTCGGGGTGTAGGGTTATCTTTTTTTATTTCAAACAAGAGAGGTACGATTTCAAGATCTTTTTCATTTTTTAAACCTAGCATAAAAGCTAATTTTTTTGAAAATAATATATTAATCTTTTGATTAAAAGAAGCATATTGAATACCTTTTTTTCTATTGTAGTCTTGTTAGATAATCGAAATTCATTTACCTGTAGCCCATCGACTGCTTTACTCGCATTTTCATATACCCAATACTCAATCTCAACATTAACATTAATACATACTTTCCCATTTGACCCGATGGTACAAAAAATTTCAAATCCTTCTAAGATATTATTTAAAAATATAATTAATGAAGATAAATCATAAATTCCGTCGGGTATAATAAATTTATCCGATGTAAAAACGAACTCACTGCTGGCGTATACCGTATTATTAATTTCTTCGGGTATAAAATTCTTATAGGTTATGATAAATGAAAAAAAACATTCATCACCTACAATATTTTTAGTTGTTTGGGGATAACAAACTTGTAAAACTTCTAAAAAACATTCATTGTTCAAAGCATCAATAGGCTGTGCAATTTTCATTTCAAAATCATTAATCAAATTATTTTGAAGTCCTCTTGATATTGAATTACTAGCAATGTGTAAATTCATTTTTTTTTTAAAACTTGTAATTCAGCACGATAAAAAATTCCTTTAATTTCTTCACGTTGTTCGTCTTCTAATTGATATGTAACGGGATCGGTGATAAATACTTTTTTAATAACAAATATCTCATTAGTCCATCTTCGAAGACTACTTTTTTCAAAAATATTATTTTTTACTCTCACAATACGTACACGAGTACCTTCTCGTATCAGATCTTGAGTGGGAATAGGATAATTTAAATGATCACGCACTATTTTATTTTTTACTTTACGTATTTTTCCTTTTTTTTCTTCGCGATAAATTTCAAAAGGTGTTGCACCAGCTAATGCTTTATGTGGGGAATTATTATAACGATTAACAATAAGGGGTAAATACTGAATATAGTCAAATTCTCCAGTCATTGTTAAAACACGACGAACCATTGTTTTTAAAGTTCCAATTACACGTTCCACATGGGATGCTTTTATTTCTCTATTATACGTATGAAATACTTCAAAATTATATTTTTTACTTAATTTCGTACGTATATCTTGAAATTCTGTTCCTTCATCACTTTGAATTTTAAGAGGCGCTATTCCTTCTTCAATAAGAATACTTTCAAATTTATTTTTAACATTATTAGACGTTTTCTTTTTTATTAATTTTACCCAACAAAATCTTGAAAAAATATCAATACACACCAACCAATAACGATATTGATTATTATATCGGGCTAAATCTTTATTTTCAGCTAAATCAATTTCCCATTGTTCATTATTTTTATTAACAGCATATTTCAAACGTCTATATATTTTTTTACTACTACTATGTAATCTATAATTAGAATAATCCTCATCAGTTAGTGTCTCTCCTTTTAATAATCTTGAAGCTTTTTCAATAAAGTCAGCAGAAAATTTAGTTTTTTTTCTTTTTATTCATTTCTAAAATAAAGAAATAAAATAAGTATAGTATTCTTCAAGTTCATCAACGAGTTATTTATCGCGTAATATCCCCATAAAATCAACTTCTATATTTTTACAGGCTAACTCTTTATTTATAGTATTACCGTACAAACTTAATGTATCTTGTATATTTTTACAACATCTAAAACGATAATAAAATATTTCTGAAATTACTGATGGATTTAAGCGGTGACAAACCTCATCATCATCACTTTCTACTTTTATTTTCTTGATCTTTTCGACATCGTTGGTGTCATCATCGTCGTCGTCAAAAGTAAGTGGGGATTTCTTTTTCTTCAATACTCGTTTTTTGACGGGTATAGGTTGGGATTTATGACCTGTCGCTTGATTATACTTTCTTAAGGCAATAATATATTCATCCAAGGAATCTTTCTTTTTTATATGAAAACTACCCCAGTCATCTCCCCATACGATTTCACTTGGCGTTGCGTTATTGTTGTTGCTGGTTGTCGGTGTTGGATCATCGTCAAATTCCATTGCATCGGATAATTCGTTATCTTGATGTTGATAACAAATTTCCAAACCACCCCACGCATCTGTACGAACAACCAAACGGCATGTTTGCTTTTTCCAATTTTCAAATCTTACCACTTCAAAAAATATCTGCACCGATTTCTCTTGAATGCTAATCTTATTAAGAACATTCAATAATGAAGGAATATGATCTTTTTTCACTTCAACAGCGCTATTGTATGTGTACTTGTCACATCTTTTATTTGTCGGATATACTTTGGCGAGAATAGCATTACCGTTGATTTTTTTTTATGCAATTATTTTTACAGACAAATCTGTATACGATTGCATTTTATAAAAATGGTCATGTTGTTGTCTCTCATAAAGTTCCACCATCTCTGAATCTGTTCCCGAGTGAAGGGTAAATGATGAATCACTGTAGGGACAGTGCTTATTTTATAGTCTCCGCACAATTTAAAAAAAATTGTATTCCATCACAATGAAAAAAATTTTATTACACCAATAACGTGTATAATTGATTACAACAATTTATATCAAATAAACGATTTTGTTTGCGTTGCATAACTCCTAAAATTTTACATAACTTTCTATGTTGTTTTTTTGTTTTTATTTTACATTCTATTTTATTTTCTAGAAATGCAACAAGTGCTTTCCCTATTCTTCCATTTCCATCGGAAAAAGGATGAATGGTTTCAAAAATATAATAAATCAAACCTGATATATTTTTTCTTTGATAGTTTTTACGTAAAATTCATCTAAATGTTCCATATATTGTTGAATATATAAAGGATCAACCCCCTCATGAAATCCAACAAATCTTTTTTTTTGACTGTAATGTCCAGCATTCGTTAAATGGATCATAGATATTTCATGAATAGTTTTACAACATTCACTTATTTTCCATTTTTCATTTTTTTCCATATAAAATTTTCGAAGGGCAAAACAAAATCTCCCACATCTCATCCAAAATTCTTTTTCATTTTCTTCGTCTTCTTCCATTCGTATAAAAACATACGCAAACACTTTAAATTTTATACAGTCTTTTAATTCCATTTTTTTTTCTACATACACGTTTGTTCACTAATACTTTTATAAAAACTATCCCAATTAACATTCGGTTCAGTCAGTTCGTTTTCATATATAGGGTTTCTTGAAATTAAATTATAATTCAATGTTGTTTGTATATATTTTCTTATCATAGTAAATAAATCTTTTACTTCGTCTTCAACCATTATTACATGTGCAAATACTTTCTCATTATACTTAAATTCTCCCGTATGTCCCCCATAATTTTTTATTCGTGTAACATCGACAGGATGTATTAGTAGGGGGTGATTTTCATTTAAATCATAATTACGTTTGTTTAAAATACTTAATTTCAGGGGATCAAACTCAAAAAAATAACTTTGACGCGTAGAATTTTTATACCGACATTTATCAAAGGATACTTTACCCTTTTTTATATAATATATAAAATTCCAAAAATCATATCTAATATTTTTTTCAGAAAGACCTTTTTTTTGTCTATTGAGAAATCTTCCTATAGGGTTATGTTCACGACAATAAAATATAAAACATGAAGTGATCATGATAATATTTTTAGTTGAACTACAATAAACATAAGAATTGAAAATACTAGGTGCTACCATTAACAAATAAATATTTAAAAAAAGATTTAAATCACCTTTCTCGCGCTGTATGTGCTTAAATTTGCTTACTAAACTTTCTTTTCCAAAACCCAGGGTATAAGATATGTATTTTCTTTCAAACGTTAGATTTTGTAGAAAATATCTATAATGGTACTTATCTTTGGTGTTTAAAAATTAAAATTCAATTGAGATGTTTTCAAGGGGTAATAAAATAAATAATTCGTTAAAACAATCGGGAAATGAAAAAAAACTACAGCATAACGTGTCTGATGATTCAACGAGTATAGTACGTTGTTGAAGCCATGATCTCTTCAAGGAATATTTTCTTTGACTTGCTTGTAAATTCGGGATCATATAAGAGAAAAGATCTTCTAGGATAAAATAGGATTCCATTCCATGGGTTGCTTGGATTTTTTTCATATTGACTGAATAACTTTCTTCGGGGGGGGGTGAATGTTTCACAATTCATCATGGGACATGTGACATATTTTCCACGATAATAATCAAATAATCCACATACCCAAAATAAATATCCAATTTCTCCTTGGTTAAAATATTGAAAATAAAGAACAACTCTTAAAATTGTTTCAATCATATTGCTGTGATTTGAAAATGTCATATTTTTACTATTTATATAGCTTTCAAATTCATTAAGCTAAATAAACATTAATCTAAATAAAATAAAAAACATTTTGTTTTCGGGTTCATTCTTCAGTTGAATCTCATGCAAGCAACATGTCAAAACCCAAACAGTATGATCTTCACTATCTTAAAGAAAATTGTCGAAATCAAAAATTTATTTTACGTAAATGTGAACAAATCCTAAATCCATGCTTTCCTATGAATCGATTATATATAAATTTGGAAGTTATGGAGTATGCAGAAAATAAAAAGCTTAATTATAAACAATATATAACAACATATGTGGCAGGAGATTGTGGTATACATAATTTCATAGATCAAGAAGTGTATATAAATTCTTTTTTTTAAATAAAAAACAACGCTTTTCTCGATTTATTGAACTGTTTTATTTCAAATATTTAATTCATTAAAATTATTACATAATTCCCCACAAGAATTTAAATATACATGTAGTTGCAACATAGATTTATCAAAATGTATTTTATTTATTAATGTTACAATATAATTTCCATTACTGGTACCATAAATCACATTAAGTACAGATAATATATTTTCATCTTTAATAAGAACTAAATACAGCTCTTCACCATCAAAATTTTCACGTAACTGATATTTTACTAATCTAAATCTTGAATCCTTACATTTACCATACAAAAACGTTTTTGAATAACATGGGATATCATTTATCTCAAAACAATCAAGGGTTGAAATTAACGTGGGTAATCTCGGTTCTCTATCAATAAATACTACATGTTTTCCTACTAACTGATCATAAAATGACATAGTCCAGCTAAAACCGGTTATTAAAAATCTATAATATCTTTTTCCACCATATCGTTTCCGAAATATAGATTGTTCATTTTTATCTTCCACATAAATGTTAAAATATTTATAATCATAATCAGCACATCTAAACTGATAGGGATGCTCTCTCCATTCCAAAAAATAAAACGTTGAATCGCGTGTTTTTCTATCTCAAACAATTCAGCATGTAATAAATATTGAATGTCGGGATAAAGAATTTCATCAAAATCACGCTCTCGTACAGCCATTTAAATCTTTTTAAAAAACTTCGACGTCTTTTCTTCCATTCGTCGTAACCCATTTCCACTGAACATTCACTGTATATTTCCACCGTATATTTAACTTGTTTAACACCCAACGTTTAAAACTGTTTAGTCTTGAAAGTTTTAATTCATCTGGATGAATCGCGCATGGATGTTTGTTAATACATCTTCCACATGGATGTTTGTTATAATATAATCTTTCAAATCGTTCATCTGCTTTTCCAATACGTTCCATTGTCTAACAAATATATAAACAATTATTTTTTTTACTCTTATTTATACTGTTTCTTATTTTTTTTTATGGGATTTTCTTCTTTAAATCTTTTAACAACGTATCTTCTTTAACAACCATCTCTTTAATCTACAACAACGTTTTTTTTGTTTTGGATCTTTCCACGGAATATAATTCGCACACACTTCCCCACACATATTTCCGTTAAGACATTGTCCACAGGGATATTTTGAATAGAATAATCTATTATATCGTGCATCCACGGTTTCCATGATATTTTTGTAAAACTATTTTTTTACATTTTTATTTATATCCTAATAAAATTTATTTTTGATTTTTTTTTTATATATTTTAGAATATCTGTCTTTTTTAATTTTGATTTTTCTTTTTATATTTTTTTTTATAAAAAATTATATATAAACGCGTTACCCACATGTTAAACGTTATTTGTGAATGATGTCGAATTCACATGTACCCTATCGTGATTGTGATGAACATAACGGTAGAAGTTATAAAAGAATAATTGCTGATGACTTTAACCCCTACAAAATTGAAGATGAAAGTAACTATTATCCAAGTCGTTTTCTAGCAAAAGAATTACACCACTTTACCTATGTTGTAAAGAAATGTCAACCTACGGTATTATGCAAATGTATTGAAGATATACCCTATGAAGATATACCCTCAACGCCTCAAACATATTACTTAGCTCTGGAAGTTAAAAAGAAACATGAATATGCAAATGATGAATGGAATTGTTCATGTCTGGGTGAAAACATAACAACAATTGTTGACTATGATGCTTCTGATCTTTTACAAAAAGAAATTAAACTAATAATAGATTCTAATAATTTCATGAAAGCTGTAGCATATACTCAATAAAAACTTTTTTTTAAAAATTCGTGTTTTTTATTTATTATATATATAAGATTACATATTTGATTTAATCATATTGATATCTAGAACAAGATGAATCAAGAACAAGATCTCGTGACCTGTGTCAATTATAGGGGTGTAGCATATTATGACTATACTCCTCGTTATTATTCATGTCATTTTCTTCAAAAACATTTTCCTAACTATACATATTTGGTAGAGGATTGTAAACCTGCTATGCTATGTAAAGAATGTAATCCCCCATTTTGTTCTCCACCTCAAGTCTACGAACTAACTCTGAAAATTATTAAACAGGGATTACTTGAAGAGAAGGGAATAACCCTAAAAACAATTCTTGATACTAAAAGTGATCATCTCTTGTATAAAACAATTAAACTAATAAATGGTAACTCAATAATTCCACAACAAATTAATTTGTAAACATATTTATTTTTCTTGTAAAAATTTTTACACAAAAATAAAAACTCGATATTCTGTTTCTAACTTTCAAGGTTTTTTATTTTAAAAACATTACAACGAATAAAATATTTGTTTCCCTCTACCCCTATGGTCAATGAAATTGTAGGGTTTAATGTTTAATATAGGTGTTGAGTTTGCTAATTTTACACTATTATTATTAATATTTATATATTTTCCCTTCAATGATAATAAGAGGTTCTGTAAATTATCCTCCGGAGCTCCAAACGCGTCTACTATCAACAATTTGAAATATCGAGGTCCTTGCCAATCTTTCAGATATAAATAATATCCATATCTTAAACACGAGGGAATCACAGGTTCATAGTTTACTAATTGTATGGGTTCAGCATGATAATAAAATGTAAGATAATCATGAGATTCACATTCTCCAAAATCAATCATTGAGCGCAACCACATGTTTGAAAAATAATAGAAAATTATATTTGATACCCTGTTTATATAGTTTGCAAAATCTATAAAAGTAGGTTGTCAAACTATAAAATTTTCACAAAACGTCCAAAAAAAAGTTGTCAAGATGGTCTATTGCAGTTTCTGTTGTTGTGAAGTGTATTCCTTCTATCATTTTTTCATGCATTACAGATGTAAAGAATGCTTTGTAAACCATCATTATTGTTATCCTTGTAAACAGAATTACGGACGACTTATCTATAGTAGAATAGTTGATCTATGTGAATGTGATGATAGAATACAAAGATGGAAAAAAACTTATTTGGATTAATAAAATTTTTTTTTAAATACATTGTCTACCATTTCCAAAATTCATAAAAACTTATGATTATAATTCGGATGATCTTTTTTCCATCCTCCTTTTTGAATTTTTTTAGAACGTCGTCGTTTTCGTATTCGTTTTTTTATTTTCGTTTTTTTATTTTCGTTTTCGCTTTTTTTATACAACTCCTCCTACACTTCATTTTTTTTTGTTAACTGAAGTACGACAAGCAATGCAATATAAAAAAAAAAGAAAAACCGTCTATTTATACTGTTCTGTTTTTTGATTTTTTTTTTTATATCTTTTCTGAGACACATATATATAAGATGTTTAAACTAAAACCTAACTACTCCAAAAATACTTTTCAGCGCTATTTATCATGTGAATCTCTTCTTAAAGAAAATCCTGAATATATATATTTTGTGGAGGATTGCAAACCTGTTACAATAAATGAAACAAAACAATGTTTTGTAAAAAAAAAAAATGGTGTGGAACAACACCCGTATGAAGTAACCCTGAAAATTATCAATCATGGAGAATCTGGAAAAACAATAAAAATATTATCAGAGAAAGATGTTCATCATCTTTTGCATAAAAATGTTAAGTTTATAAAAACTGACAAAGACATAATAATTCCTTCTTTTGTATAAATTTATTTAATAAAACATGTTGTTATTTTTTATACATGAATTTTTTTCTTTACTCTAAAAGTTTTTTTCTTTTTTCCTTTTGTTTTTGTCGATGCTGGTTCTTATAATCAGCTAATTTATAGATTCTTTCACTATTCCATAATTTTCCCATTTTACCCTCACGTTTTCCATTTCGATATAACGTGGACGGATCATATATTCTACCTTTAAAATGGTAGAAATCATCAGCATAAGAACGAATGATTTCTCCCCCATATGGAAGCCAATCAAAAATATCATCTCTTGCTTCTTTGAGATAAACAACCCCTTGAAGAAATCCCAATTCTTTATCTTTTACAATTTCACGACTACATTCAAAAAACGATATTTCATTTAATTTAAAACAATTCTGTGGAGTGTGAATTAATTTCGCTGCCTCTATCAATTTTTCAGCATTTTCTTGATTACGCATTTGAAATGACCAAATCTTTCGCGAGGGTATATACCCCATCTTCAACAAAATAACTGACCATTTTTTTTATGATATCGTTTTTTATATAAATAAGCTGAAACTTTTCTTTTTCATTTATACACTACGTGCTTATAAAACATTGTCCCTCTACAAACTTAGTTTAAGAAAAAATGGCTACGAAAGAAGAAATAACGAATGAAGCTTCCTATGGAGAACCCAACCTCATACCCCTGAATGGTTCCCCTCTCATATGGGATTACAACGATAAAGGAGAAGTACACGTACGGTGTACGTGTACGGGATACGGATACGTATACGTCGAAAGTGTTTAATTTCGATGACTTTAAACCCGTCAAACCTATTCAGGATAATGGTGATTCTGATAGTGATGATAGTTTGAAAGCATTTTTGGGGACTGCTGATGACGAAGTAAAGGAGGAAAAAGTATTTAATAGAAACAACATTTAAAAAAAAGTATATACCCGCTGTGATATTAATACTCTTCGACAGAATTTTCCAAATCAAAAATATATTTTACGACACTGTATATACTTTCCCTCGGGTAAGCTATCCGGGTATAAATTATATTTAGAAGTGGTAGATGGGGGAATTCTTTGTCCGCATAAATATCTAACAACAATTATGATAACTGATGATTCCATACTTAGTTCTATTAATAAAGAAATGTATTTAGATTAAATAAAAACAATAAAAAGAGAATTTTGTTTTTTCAAAAAAAAGTTATTTTATTGTGTGTTAAAGTACATTTTATTTTTTTTTTAAATATATTTCATCTATTTGAAAAACACCAAATAATTTTTGGAGATATTGCCCTCTACAAATTTTATCTTTTTTTTTAAAAATACCGTAACTAAAGAATATCAGTCATTCGGCCATAAGATGGCGTCGAGGTAAGAGCTCCATGGCGGAAATTTCTATGATTAATTCTATAAACCAAAATTTGATTATTTTTATTTCAACATCGTACAACTCTTCCAATAAAAATAATATGGACGTTTTTTTGGATGGCACGTGTAAGTATAAATCACATTGGGTGAGGTATGATGGTCGTTTATAAAGTTTTGTTTTGAATTTTAAATATACATCTCATGAAATTGACTACGATCACCTTGATTGACCTTCCTCTCTCTCTCTGGTCGTCAAACTCAAGGATAAACCAAAAACTGGTCGTACAACAACACCAGATTTCATGAGATAAATATATACAAAATTCACAAAAAACCTCTTGTATACGACCAGCTTCATATCCCCCCTGATTTGATGGCTGGTCGCTCTTAACAGGGTGACCACACCTTAAAACTAGAACACCCTCCTGGAAATTTTGGACTGGCTGTGCTCTGATTGGTCCATTCAAATCAATTCTTGATTCTGATTGGCTTAGAGCTCGGTCCAGTCCCAAACACATTGATATATATATATATATATATATTACTACTTTGCCTAATGAGGCACAACCTACAAGGCAGCAGGTGGATGTTTGAGTCAGAGTTACCTTCTCTTAGCCTTTGCCTAAAGATGCAATACCTGAAAGGCAGTATGTGCATACAGTTTAATGTCATGACTAGGACAAAATGTATGCCCATTTAACATATAAATATTTTAAAGTTGCAATACATATTTTTTTCAGGAATGATATAGGCCAGATTATAGAATACTAGTCCACTTTTACTACTTTCGCTTATTAATCTGCCTTGAACATTGACAAATTGCACAAAATTAGCCTAATAGAGTTGCGTCGTTATTTAAAGTCACTCGTTCAATTTGATAAAGAACAACATATTTGTGTGATTTCATCTTTATACTTTAGGTGTAAACTGTTTTGCATGTACATGAAAGTTTAAAAGTGGATGGGTATTCTATAATAGCTCCATAAGATATTACATGGATTAGTTGACATTCTGTTTTTTTTCTACAAACACTGTACATCACTACATTATGTCTTACAGACTATAATATAATATAAGCTCTTTAAACATGCATAGTTTTACTTATTGTACCATTTTTTATTTCAGGGGTACATCCAATAGCACAAGCAAGACTGCATTCAGGGAGTGCTATTCTCAACTGCATGAACTTAGATCTCTTGCCCCATCAGTAAATATGCTTGCTCTCACTGCCACAGCAACAGAAGATACCCAGAAATGTATCACTGAAATTCTGATGATGGTAGACCCCTATGTTATTTGTGAATGTCCTAACAAGACCAACATTGCATACTCAGTTGTCTATATGCTGAAAGATGCTCCCTTAGACAGTTATTTTCAATGGCTGATTGATGAACTTTCAGAACTACGGTTAATCACACCTCGCACCATTATTTACTGCCAGACCATCAAGCAATCTACACTTGTCTATTCAACACTCAAAGGAATGCTTGGTCGAAAGTTGCACATAGATGAAGAGAACAATGGAAGAAATGTTATTTTGGAAATGCTACATTCATGTACACTAGTGACAAATAAAAATGCAGTTTTGAAAGCCTTCCAGGACAAGGACTCTGGAATTAGAGTACTTGTGGCAACCATTGCATTCGGTATATATGGGTATCGACTGTAAGGGAGTTTCTCGGACTATTCATTTTGGACCCTCGAACAATATCGAGGCTTACATCCAAGAAAGTGGAACAGCTGGACGGGACAATACACAAAGTATTGCCTTTATTTTATATAATGGAATACTTTTAAACCATGTTGAGAATGATATCAAGGGGTATGTGAAGACAAAAGATTGCAGGCGCAAGAATCTTATGAACAATGTTGATATCATAGATGCAGATTCACCACAGCCCATGCATTTGTGTTGTGATAACTGTGCCTTACAGTGCACGTGTGAGGCATCTGATTGCAGAAAGATTACCAGATATCCTGGGGATAAGGACCGAGAAGGAACATCCCATTCAGTTTCCACTGTGACAAGAGAAGTTAAAGCCAAACAGAAACAAGCCATGTCTTCAGTTTAACAGTTTATCATAAATCTTTGGTGAATAATCTGATTCGTAAGTCACCTTATCGACAGTTAAAAACCTCAACAAATTTGCAGCTTATACTGGGTTTTTCAGAATGGCAAATTACTGCAGGTTTTGGATAATTTCCACAGCATATTTACTCTTGAAGATGTTACTAATTATGTTGAAATATGGGATATGAAGCACGCACACAAAATACTTGGCATTATTAGTGAAACATTTGACGATGTGGATTTTGTAGAAACTCCTGACTGCCATGGTGATGAAAGTGATGACAATGATGATACATCTGACCTTGATATTGATGAAAGTTATTGGGCAATGGTTTTCGATGATGATGAGCTCTGTGATCTGGTTGTGGATAATTTGTCACTATCCCAAATTGATATTTCAATAAATGTGACAAATGATATGTCAACAGATATTGTTGATATCCCAGAAGCTGCTGTTGGTGCTCTTGGACACATGAGTGACTTTACCTTTTGATTGTACTCGGGTAAAAAAAAACAGTGATGGTTAAAATGTTTACAAGTATTTTTGACAGCATTATGCTAGTGCTAAAAATAGCACTAACCCCTAAATCCTCCTTGTATGGATTATATGCAAAATCCGGCTACTGTATATGAAAAATTCGAGTTTCCAGAATGGATATGCATATAAGGGGTAACCACTTTATCAATTGGATGCAGTGATGAATAGTGATGAGCCGATCACTAAACATTACCAATTTGATTAATCGGTGACCGATCATGAAACATAATCGGCCGATTAGTGAAAAATGGCTGATTATTTGCCGATTAATCGCTTTTATCAATCAATCGGCTCATCCCTAGTGATGAAGTTACTTGTTGAACAATACTAAAAATAGAAAAAAAGGTGGTGAACTGCCGTGATTTTGAATAACGAGACTACTGAAGTTTCGAGCAGAGCCCTTCATCAGAGTAAAGTGTGAAGGGCTCCGTTCGAAATGTCAGTATCTCTTTATTCAAAATCACGGCAGTTCACCACCTTTTCACTTTACTACTACATATCTAAATTACTGCCTACTGCTAAATACTACTGCTAATTACTGCCTAATACTAAAACCTAACAAAATCATGTTTTTGTCTATCTTGCCACCAAGAAGAATATTTTTTCTTGTGTCCGTTTATCCATTTAAACATGGCAGGCATGTCCAAGTTATAGAGACGATCTCTCTCAAATTCCAGATATAGTGGTTGTAGTGACGGAGATCGTGTTTGCTATATACATCATTATGCACTGTCCGATTAACCAGATTCTCAAGATCTGTGTCAGTGGAACTGTGGATGTGCTTTCCTGATCCAATGATCCTAACTACACACTTGTCTATATTATCTGTAATCATTCTAACACCAGCCTGCATGGCATATACGAGCCACAGCCTTGTCAGTCACATTTGGTCCTACATTTTTGATGGCCTGTTTTAGGAACCTATTGCTGTGTTCTACATCTAGATCAAGTGCAATATTTTTTGCCTTGCCTCCCTTGGTATTGACAGTTCTATTACGGACAAATCTATCACTGTCTCTTGGGGAAAGAAGGGCATTGACTAAGAAAGACTGATAAAGACATTATAGGGCATACTTGCTGCCATGCTGGCCATCAGCCCTGCAGTGTAGGAGGAGGTACTTGTACTGTCTCATAGTTGTTAATCCATCTCCTTCACTGACAGCATCTAGGAAATTGAGAAAGAATAGCCCCTCTTCTATAGTAAAGCACAATTATAATTGTACATATCATCTACAGAACTGTTTGTAGGGATAGTTTCTGGTCTGGATGGTGTTGGAACAGGCTCACTGGGAATTTCTGGTGGTGGATTGTGGGACAACTCATGCCTTTGTCTGATTTTCCCATCGTGTTTAAATGACTTTGGACAACCATTAAACCTGCAGGGAAACCTTCCATTGGGAGTCAGCACCTGATGGTCTAATATGTCTTGTCTTTCTTGAGTGGTAATAATCCTACCAATTGCTTTGTCAATTGAGGCACTATCAAGAACAAATTTGTCCACAATCATTGCTGATGCCTCATGCAAATATTTCAATTTACAGGGTTTAGTTTGTGTGGACATACTGTATTTGTAGGCAGGGGGCATTTAGTTGGTAGACCACACTTGCTTTCAATCCCAAGTGCTGACATTGCTGCAGATATGACCCTTGATTTAATCACCAGGGCGAAAAAATCCCTGTCTGCCCGGTATGCTGCATGCACTTGGGTCTCCCTTGACATTCCTTCGGTTAATCAGTGTTCGGTCTGAATACAAAGTGCAACAGTCCCCTCTGATTTGGCAGAGAAGAAACGTTGGTATATTTGCTGTAAAGAATGTGCTATAAGCGAACAAACTAGAAGTAGTGAGTAAATTTATATAATATTGCTTGGAAGAATGAATATATTTATTCAAATAAAATTCCTGAGTCTTTATCACATAATGATGTATATTTGATGATAAATTTATTTGTAAAAATTAAATGTATTAATATTTATGTGACATCACAATGGGAATTCATATTTAACCCTAAAAGCACATTAAACTATCTGATCCAATTGTCCTCTTGGTGCATGTTACTGTATTTGCAAAAAAGTAACAATTATGGTATTTAAAATCAAATGACACATGCATCAAGAAGATAATTCTATCAAATTGTGTGAACATGCCCACTAGCTACCTTATAACCATGCTGAGATGGCCTTTTATTATTGTATTCTGAATAATGGAAGATAACATTGCTAGTCAAAGGGAGGTCATCTTGGCATGAATGTATTAATTTGCATTTGTTCAATCTTCATGGTTGTGTACTGCAATAAAAATAATGCCATAATCTGATACAAAAAGGAAAAAATTCTTAACCACATACACTTAGAATCTTTACTACAGCATGCCAGTCCCCAAGTTGCAAATTTATGCCTTCTAGTCTATCTTCAGGTGTGTAGCCATTCGAGACCGATGCAATAACATTGATGGCTCTTTCTACTGTTAGTTGATCCCCAGCAAAGAGCTGTCCATCATATGATCCAGTGGCAGTTTGAGGAAGATATCCATGGAATTGGTGGAGTATTTCTAACATGTCTTCATTGATGTTTTCATTTCTGAAGATTACACCAAGAGGGACCTTTAACATAACTGATACCGGTATTGACAAAGTTAAAATTTGACAATATATATATATATATATATATATATATATATATATATATATATATATATATATATATATATATATATATATATAGTACAATATCTACAGACACGTGTTTCGCTGTTCCACAGCTCATCAGTGTAGCTTTGTACAATCTAGATATGGACATGAGTACTAATTATACACAAACGATTGCCAGTGACAACCGCTTGTGGGATAAACAGCGGTCATGCGCACATCCAGAGAGCGTGAAGCGGTATAGGGCCAGAGTGCTCAAACTACCACAAGGGTAGTGGGCGTTGCATTATCGCTAAAGGACACCTACACCAACTTCACAGAGTGCTCAACAACACCGAAGTGAAGGAGCGTAATAGTACAATATCTACAGACACGTGTTTCGCTGTTCCACAGCTCATCAGTGTAGCTTGGTACAATCTAGATATGGACATGAGTACTAATTATACACAAACGATTGCCAGTGACAACCGCTTGTGGGATAAACAGCGGTCATGCGCACATCCAGAGAGCGTGAAGCGGTATAGGGCCAGAGTGCTCAAACTACCACAAGGGTAGTGGGCGTTGCATTATCGCTAAAGGACACCTACACCAACTTCACAGAGTGCTCAACAACACCGAAGTGAAGGAGCGTAATAGTACAATATCTACAGACACGTGTTTCGCTGTTCCACAGCTCATCAGTGTAGCTTGGTACAATCTAGATATGGACATGAGTACTAATTATACACAAACGATTGCCAGTGACAACCGCTTGTGGGATAAACAGCGGTCATGCGCACATCCAGAGAGCGTGAAGCGGTATAGGGCCAGAGTGCTCAAACTACCACAAGGGTAGTGGGCGTTGCATTATATATATATATATTTTATTATTATATATATATATATATATATCAGTTAAAAAGAGATACAGGTAATACAATAATGTGTTTTGTGCAATGAATAATTATTTGATTAAACATTATTTGTGTTTCATCTTTATATCCCAATTAGGCCCATGTAATAATTGCATGGCAATTGGCAACAGTATTGCAAAAACCTAGTATAACCATATGGAAATACTAGAATGCATATTATGCTGGATACTGAATTTCAAATATAAATTGTTTCTATTAATAGTACCTCAAAATACCCTTGGTGACTCTCCCCTCATGATCGGTTATTGCAATATTGCCAAATACCATAGTAGAAACAATGTAGTATTATCCACATGACTGAGTGAAATGGTCACATTGTCAAATGAAAGAGTGAACAGAAATATATTGCAATATAGTATTATCCACATGATTGATCATGTGAAATGGTCACATTGTCAAAGAGTGAACAGAAATATAATTATAGCAATATAGCATTATCCACATGATTGAGTGAAATGGTCACATTGTCAAAGAGTGAACAGAAATATATAGCAATATAGTATTATCCACCTGATTGAGTGAAATGGTCACATTGTCAAAGAGTGAACAAAAATATATGTTGACTTCACTGATATTTTGCAATTTGTATGCTAACAAAATAGACATACAAGTATTGAGCAATCAACTTTTAACATATTGAATTATCTAATATATAATATAGTATACTAATACAAATCAGCAATATTGTTTTCTTACCTTTGTTGACTTCAGTGACATTTCTTTGCTGTGTGTGTGTGGAATGTGTTGGATGCATGTATCCTTTAGTGGAACAAAGCATTCAAAATAGTCCACTAAAATCCTTGAAACAAGTACAATGTAATTAAACCTCTGTTTTTGCTGGTCAATTAGGGATGGCAAGAAGTTGATGTTTGCTACATCAGAAAACTTCTCTTTTCTTAAAATTACTGGCAAGTCCATTACAAGATACTCTATACTCTACCATTTTATGGTTTACCCAGTGAATGTCCCAGTTCTGGTTTGACATTGTCATGTTCTTTCGTGGTATTACCATATCAATGTTATCGAATGCAATTGTGTATCCAGAGGTTTCTTTCAGAATTGAGCTATCTGCACTGGAGCTTTCTAATTGGGCCTTGTTCTCCTTTGTTATTGTATCTCTTGCTGTCTTTAGTTTGATGTCATGATCTTTCCCAATAGCATCTAACTTTGTCAGGACACATTGGTTTGAACATGTCACCTTCATCTTGCTGAATCTTGTAAGATTAGCCTATTACGGAAGATTATATTTTCAATATTTTGAATAATTGAAAAATATACATTTATTCATGTTTTTCTTGGCAGATGCATTAAAGGGACACTCCGGCCCAAATACAATTGTAGTTCATATGAAAGATCTTACTGACTTTAGATTATTTCCAAAGTTTCAGCATTCCTATCAATTTAGTTAAGAAGATGTGGCTAGTTGAAGTTGGAGAGTTTGTCCAATTTCGACGCAATTTTGTCCAATTTTCCAATTTTGTCCAATTTTGTTTCTCAAATATGACGTCACTGAGTGACGTGTCTCGTATTATGCCTAAGAAGCTCCTCTACTTTCCTGCATGATGAACTAAATAGTTTATTTCGACTAATTTTCGTCCAAAGACCATTCACAATAACTATCACTATGTGATCGCCATCAAAACAACTCCACTGACGATAAAGAATCACTCAAATGACGTCATATTTTCAAAACCAATATGGCGTCAAAATCCACAAATTGTCAACTTCAACTAGCAATATCTTCTCAACTAAATTGATAGGAATGCTGAAACTTTGGAAATAAACTAAAGTCAGTAAGATCTTTCATATGAACTGCATTTGTATTTGGGCCGGAGTGTCCCTTTAATCGTTCACACTCAAAGTGAAGATGATGATCGAGAACAAAATTATTTACATTTGTCAAAAATTGAAGATAGACAAGGTATTAGATTAGTATTAACAATAGTTATTCATTGCTGCAAACAAAACCCTATATTTAAAGAAAACCAAACATTCAAATCAGGACATCCAACTAACTTATGTTTATATTTCACGTTAAATTTAACCTCGCTCTTCACCTTGTTAATTTAATTGATCAATACAAGTAAGTTGCCATTTACCTCCATCGATCCGGTCTTTAGAAGAATGCCCGTTGCGCTGGCAGTCGCATTCGTGCATGTGCGAGTTTCTCTGTTTCAACAGAATTGACCCAGCAAGTGCAACGCCAGGCAACCATTTCGCATCTTTAACGCTATGAGAAACAGCAACTGTCATTAGGAACGCAAAGAAGATTGGCGCTCTACTTTCCCATTCCTCGCAAACTGACTGCATACTGTAGTTAGTTAAGTCCTCTTTAGTGGTTTTCCTCAAGATAGATGGGTTTTTCCTGGAACAAAGTCCGCACACTTCCGCAGAAAGGGCTCGAAGGACATACTCAACAACTAATCCAGAGATCACATTACACTTCATTACTGCCTTAGCAATTCCGATCTCTGTGGAGGACCGTGAACCAACGCCTTTCCGAGACCTTCAAACTCTGTGGGAAGTGTCTTGTTCACTCTTTTTGACGGATAGTCAACAAACAATGTTATTTTAGTTCCTGTATTTGGAGCCAACGACGTCGAAAGAGCTGGTTTCATACCACGAATAGGAGTCGATGTTAAGACTAAACGTGATTCTGGAAATTGGTTGTAGACATTAGCAGCGAATGCATCGTACACAAGTTGAAAAGGTTCTTGCAGCTGACAAGGAGGCATGGTCGATCTATTGATGAAAGAAGTACAAGTAGAACGAAAAGGAGAAAGCGGGTTGAAATTTAACAATTTCGCTGCGCTGTCACAATCACTTAGCTTTATACGGCTCGGGCTGCTTTCAGTGACAGTGTCCTCGTTCCGCAGTCTTTTCACCCTACTAGCTTTAGAGAAATCACTCTTGATCTCATCCCTTAAAGATTGCAGACTCTTCTCGGCTTTTTCAAACCGTTGCAAACGTTTGTAGCATGCGTTCACGCAGATAAATAACTCGTTTGACGAGTACAGATTCGCATCAATGTCAGCCGCTTTTTTTAGTAGACCCTGAATATATACTGATGTTTTACCACCAAATAGTCTAACCCTCTCTTTATTTAATGGCAAGTTGTTACAAATAAAACATCTCAGATAACCGTCAACACGTTTTTTAGGAGCTTTTTCCATCATACGAGTGTTATACCGAATGCGTGTGAAAGATTTGGCTGGAATTCAACTTGTTTACAAAATTTGCCGTTTCGTGATTGGTTGTCTTAAAACAAACGGAATGGAATGTATTGCTCGGATGAGCAGGCGTAGGAGGTGGAGGGGGACTGAACACCGGACACGGCTGCGAAGGAGGCTAATCTCAACGCAATCTCGTACCCAGACCCAAGCATCCCCGACCGCGCGGGAAATGCGAATGGCTCTGGGACAATCCATTTCTAAATCGATTCTGATTGGTTGAGTACGTAAACGTCTACTGAGCTGCGCAGATAATTTCGCTCCCACGCCTTCAGCGGCATTGCTTGTTCATTGCTGTTGTTTTACTTGGAAACAATTCATTTTCGCTAAAACCATAATCATTTGAGATGGTAAAACGTTCTACGAAAGGATTACAACGATACATATTTGCACATAAGTGTTTGGAGCTTATCTTTGAAATAATTCCAAACACCGTATAGCAATACAATTCTCCACAATTAAAGAACGATGCGACTTCAAGACCGCGGAATAGACACAAACAGTCTCAATTATTAGTCATGGTAAAAAGTTCATGCTTTTGAGAGTCTTATTATATTTAAATACGTATTATTTGCGCGAAGAAATATCACTTGGTTATAACCTATGTACTGACCAGATATAAGAAGTGTATGTATATGTGTACGGTATTTTACATAATGCAAATTGTCAAATATTGTGAATTGTCAAATATTGTGAATTGTCAATTATATTTATATACATGTTGAAATGTTTCATAATAAATATTTAAATATTACTTCGATCAGTTGTTTTATCAATCATTTGACGTGTTCTGTTATCTTGTGATAATTCTGTTATCTCATGATTCTGTTGAATGAAATCATAAAGATGGGCTCATGCTATTTGAGTAAAATTCCAGATTAAAATGCACAAAACTTAAAAACTCAGGCCTTAGGAAATAAGGAAAAGTTAAATACAATATAATCACTGGAATATTATATATTTTTGACATTTAAATTGTGTTATTTAGAGTTGTGCTCGATAGATCGACTTTTTTCAGCAATCGAATTATCGGTAGCAACAATCAAATCACTGTTAACAACAGCATGATACTGGAAAGAATGGCATTGTCGTTACATGCATAGCAATGCTGGATCAAAGTCACAGCGTGCAAAGTTTGCCTTTAAACAATTTAAATTTAAACATCCCCCTTTCCTTCACTGACACTGCTGAAAACTATCATTTGTGTCTTGAAGTAGAAGCGTTGTCTGGAAACATTTTGTTGTCCAGAATCAAACAACAAAATGCAAAATGTCTGTCAGGATGCAATAAACCAACACTATCACAACAAAACTACCAATGTTCACGAACATCTTACTAGCTAGACGCCCCTCAACAATTTATCAACCAGCCACGTCAACCAATGCTGAAAGTTCACCAGTGAGGAAATTTAGTAAAAAAGCACTCCTTCATTTGAGGGACAAACAGTGGCAACATGTGAAGATATTTGAATCCGATTAATCGATTATTAATCTATTGTTGACAATGATTAATCAATTATGAATATTGACTGATGGGCACAGCTCTAATATCTTTGGCATGGGATTGACATGAAACAAGGTTTCTTTTAGGGAAGGGATTTGTCCCCCCTTTTAAAATACTCCCCCCTTGAAATTTAACATGAAAACATATTCACACAAGCATGTTGTCTTGCAATTTTTGTGTTGTAAAAGTTCTCATGGGCTTATTTAATTCTTGGCTTCAAGATGCGGGGCTCTCATTCCAAATTATAACTATTTGGGAAATAAAATTAACTTTTCCAATATTTACTTGCAATATTTACTGTCCTAAATCAGTTGGTTTTTCTGTCCTAAATCAATTTTAATTCAGAGTGATCCACAGTGCAAAGTTTTGTATACAGTAAAAAACCCGCTAACAAGAACCTACCATTATTAAGAACCTCAGGCTGAAATTAAGAATTTGTTTATATAAGAACATATAAGAATATAAGAACCTATCCCAGGCTGATTGGGTAAAATGTAGGTTCTTGTTAGCGGGTTTTTACTGTATAACAACAATGTGAACACTATGTTATGGGTTTGCAATACATACCAAAATGTAAGATATCCTGTATACAGTAAAAACCCGCTAACAAGAACCTACCATTATTAAGAACCACAGGCTGAAATTAAGAATTTGTTTATATAAGAACATATAAGAATATAAGAACCTATCCCAGGCTGATTGGGTAAAATGTAGGTTCTTGTTAGCGGGTTTTTACTGTATACAAATTGGTTTACTACATCCATAGGATGAAAATAAAGGGTTACATTGATGAAGCAGGGTATTTTACGAATATAAGTCATAATTTTGAAATCTGTTGACAGATTTTCGGATGTGCCAAGGTGCGCAACTAGAGCAAAAGCCGCACCTGATGACAAGCGGAAACGATTTACTGAAGGCGCCGACATGCCAGTGTGTATTCCATACCACTCCATGATCAATTTCAGATGTTGCAGCATTCGCCATAGTTCTCAATATACCTTTGTCGCAGAATATAAAAGTTGGCTTTGTTGTTTAAATGAACAGGCGGCGTGGTAGCTACAAAGTAAACCTGGGTCCGAAATTATTAATGCCCATGCGCCAAAATACCCACTATTCTGGGTATTTCAAATGGATTGTGTGTGTGCCAGAGCCATTCGCATTTCCCGTGCGGCCGGGGATGCTTGGGTCTGGGTACGAGATTGATCTCAACGCAGCTTCGATTTTATTTTTATTACAGAGACGTGGCTAAGAAACATACACTGTTGGGGACAATCAAATAACTTTGGCAAACTACAATCTCATCAGGCGTGATCGTTTTATATCAGGACTACATGGAGGAGTATGTCTTTGCATCAGAGATCAAATAAAGTATAGACGTTTGGACGAGCTCGAAGATCCGAACTTCGAAGTGCTTTAATTGGGCTCATACCATGCCAGTTAGAGTGTTAGACTACCGAGAAGAGTGCCCTGTGCTAGTCACTGCTTGCGTCTATCACCCACCATCTTCGAATGACAGTCACATTTTGGAATATTTATCTGAATCCTTAACAAAGGTTGAAGGCCTTTTTCATGGTTGTGCTATTGTTATTGCTGGAGACAATCACCTAGACATCAAACTCCTGATGCATAATTTCCAGCTGAAACGATTGGCTCGTCGCCCAACCCGTGGCTCAAACGTTTTGGATTTATTTCTCACCAACTTGCATAAACATTATGAGCCCTCATCAGTGGACGTTTTGCCTCCATTCGGCCTATCCGATCACAATACTATTGCTATCCGCCCTAAGCAGAGAATATCCGAACTTCCTAGTCAACGGACAGTCCTGAAAAGAGACACTCGACCGTCCCGAAAAATGGAGCTTGGCCGTTATTTGAGCAAAATTAATTGGAGTATCCTTGAGAACACAGAATCCTGTGAGGAGAAGTATGAATTATTTTAAAATATCATCTCTACTGGTGTTGACATTATTATGCCTGAACGAACAGTCAAACTACACTCTAATGACGCACCATGGGTAACCGAAGATTTTAAACGATTAGTAACTTTACGTCAACGCCTTTTTTCTGGAAAGTGAGACTTGTTCAAATTTTACCGTAATAAGGTGAATAGAATGAGAAAACTCTGTCGAGCCAATTTTTTTGCTTCAACAGTCAACCATTTGAAACAATCTAAACCTAAGATGTGGTGGTCTCAAGTTAAACGCATTAGTGGTATGTAGACCAGTTACTGCAATCTTCAATCGCAACTTCAAATGGATAATATTGATCATTTATCATCAAGGGAACTTGCCAATTTGATCAATAATACCTTTTTGGAGCCTATGAAAATCTACCACCCCATACGTATCGAAGATCTTCCCACTTTGTACCAAGCAATCCTTGCAGATCCGCCTTCTGTGGTCACAAGAATAACTTCTCCAATATCAGTGTTAATAAAACTGAAGAATTTGGACCCTTCTAAAGCGCCAGAGCCCGACAGTATCCCTAATTGGATTTTAAAGAGTTATGCCGAAATTATCGCATCCCCCATTTCAAACTTGTTGAATGCGTCCTTCCAAGAACAAAGACTTCCTCTTGCTTGGAAAAAGCCAACATTACTCCTATTCCAAAGGAAGGAAAAACCTGTACGCGAAATTAACAAGCATCTCAGACCAATATCTCTTACGTCAGCGGTCTCAAAATTGGCTGAGCACTTTGTGGTTGAGGAATATATCGCTCCGGCAGTCCAATTTTGAAATTCTTCTAAATCTGGACTTGGTTTGCTTCTGGAGTAGGAGCACCTGGTCTCCTATTGTGTGGTTTTGTGCTTTTCTTGGCATCTTTGTAATCTTTCTGTTTGGCTTTGGCTTTCTGATCCTGGTGTCGTATCTGTGGCAGTGGTGTAGTCCTAAAATGTTAACAGGGGGGGGGGGGCTCTTCAAGCTAGGGGGGTCCGGGGTTGCTCCCACGGGAAATTTTGAGATTCTAGGGTCTCTGAAACAGCATTTCCCGCATTCTGGGGTGAGATTTAAAAATGATCTGACCGCCATAAATAGAAAAAAATATTGTTGTTAAAGCAGAACAGAGTAGGGTACATGTCAATTGTCAAGACATATTGAGATTTGAGCGGACTTACTTATAAGTCTACCTATAGGTTTTGGTACGGACTACCGAGTACCGACTCCAACTTTTTATCGTCGAATTTTCAATATAATGTACAAGAAATAAGTCAAGATTATCTTTTTGACTGACCATAGGCATAGCCACATAGGTTCATATTAAGGCACCAATATTTCACTTAGATTTGATAAAATAAACAAGAAACTACTTCATGTAATACCTACATTTATTACGTAATGATTTAAAGTTTTGTTCAGCACTTCAGTTCCTGTTAGAAATGACTGGATATTTACAAACATTTTTAAACCTAGCAAAGGTGTTATGGCTCAGCCCCCCCAATATGAAACATAATTTTAACAAGGGGGTTATATACGGTTATATCGTACAAGTTTTCAGCGTTCTTCTTTATAATTGATGCTAGATTTTTAGGATTTTTTGAGGATTTCGGAGAGCATGGCCATGCAAAATCTCATCAAATATTGAGATCAGTGTCAAGCACAATCGCAACCTCGTACCCAGGGTCTTATCTCCGCTCCCCGCCCCCCCCCCCCCCGCACGCTGCAATAAGACCCTGGTTGCGGCTGGTCACGTGCCCCCTAAAAAGTGGGGGGTTTTTAATTAGCGTTTAGAAAATTACTTAGGGAGGAGTGGCAAAGATGAATAGAGCACAACACTAAAAACATCAGAACAAAAACTTCCGTGAAGGTCTAAATTTTAATTTGTATAACACTGCGTGAAGTTAAAATTCTTATAGACTATTGCAATACGCGTATGCACGTCTGTAACATAAGGAGTGATTAATATCAAATTTCGTTCCAACAAAGGTTGACATAAACAAGCGCTTCAACCGCATTTACGCTTTGTTTACTCTTTACTCAAGTCTTTAAAATAATATTACAACAAAGAACGTTTTAATTAGCAGTCTAAAGTTCTGATTGATACGTTGATTTAAAAAATATTTCCCAAGAAATAATCAGTGTAAAGTAAAGTTAATGCTGAAATAATAATAACATTCAATATAAGATTCATAATAATAAAATATTAACGCTTGAAACTTTCATAACTGAAACCTGCGCATAATCTCGAAATTAGTTAATATATTAATCTGAGGGAATACAAAGGTAGGACGATAAAACAAGCTGTTGAATGAGTCAAACTTCTTTCTTGATATTTCATTTTTAAATGGCTGGTTTCTTGCGACAAATAATCAAAGCCCGATGTTTCATATCCCGTTGCTACTTGAACAACATCAAGAACTCCCAGTCTCAAAAATAATTTCTCCAGGCAAATAGTGTTAAACTATAGAACATTTCATTACACACTGGGAACGATATCGAAATGGAGACTTATTAACACCTACATTTTGTCGACTCGTGGCGCGCGTGATACGTTAGACTTTCTCAAAGCCCGTTTCGCTCGCCCGTCTTTAATACCAAAACTCGAAATAAACCGGTGTAAACAAACCCAAACCACTAAACTCGTTTTAACCGAACCAAGAGGCGGACTTGGAGCAAGTCTAGTGATACGTGTAAATAGTTGTGATCTTTATCCCCTCCCACGGTGTCAAAAATGTTGTGTTGACACGTGACCAGCCGCAACCAGGGTCTTAGCGTGCGGGGGGGTGGGCGGGGAGCGGAGACGAGGTTGGCACAATCGAAGCTTCTGTCGTCCCAGTCTCCTGCTGGGGCCTGCGACGAGTTTGAATTGGTATCCCACAATGCATCGAGTGGCGCATCTGAGCCATCTCGCATATCTTCAGAATTTCTTTCAAATGCACATGTTGAATTATGGCTGGAGGGAATAATGATATCGATCTTTATGCTGGAGTAGACGAATTAGATCCTGAACTTAACCAGGTAATTTCAACTGTTATACTTTAATATTTCTTTTCAAATATCAAGAGGCTTAAGATGCATAAGGAACACAGATTCGAATGGTAATTTCAAGAGCAGCTTCGGTCGACATAGCTGCCAGTTGGTGCCAGCGTGTTCTTTGTGACTGGTATGTGTTTCTGGACGAGACTATTATAAAGCTGAATCTAAATAGCGAATAGGAGGTCCTCCCAATTGTCACAACACTTAATATATTAAGGCTAAAGCTCAGCAGTTGCAGCAATATCAGATAGAGTCAGACTTTCTAGCTAGTACTGATCCCACCGCTGCTGTTAATATTTTATGTTTTATTTTACTTCATTTACCACCCGAATTAATTTACTTTGTCAGTACTTTTTTGGTCTGTCTCAACATTCTCGACCTCGCTGGTGAAAACGTCCTTGGATCAAAACCACTGACAGAGATTTATAGTGAATTACATTCGCAGGTTTTATAATATAAATTTCCTGTGATAATGAATATAAAAGATCTTTGAATCAATAAGTATATAAATGTATGAAGTGTTCTCTGACCAAAAATCTGCAGCCTTCGACAGGTAAAACTTTGTTTAGTTATAAAGTTATTGAGTCATTAAGTTATTCAGATGTGGTAGCTGAAAGCTCATGTGGTAATGCACCTGTCAATGTTAAGCCCCAGAGGGTGTATCGGGCATATGTGGGGCTTTTGATTTTTCATGCAAATTTTCGATCAAATGCCCCACTGTCGGGCAAAAATATCTGTAATCAAATATCCCCACGTGGGGATTACCTTAGAGGTAAAATAGGCCTTTTGTCTCAAGCGATCGAATCGCCCCACCCTCAGGCCAAGAATAACAATCAAATTCCTGACGGTGGGGAGAGAATACATGGTCAAATGCCCCACGTATATGCCCTATACCCCCTCTCTGGGCTTAACATTGACAGGTGCATAATAGATCTGACACCAGAGCCTTTTAGTCCAACAGTTATATAGTATTGCTAAGAAATCACATTTTTGCATCTAGTTTGCATCTCATCTGGGGGCATTTTAGACACAGTGACTGTAGTTGCTGGCCATGAAATGTTGGTGCAGTAAAACCAGAGTTTTACGACCCCGTATTTTATGACCACCTGCCGTTTACGACCATTTTTCTGGCACGGACGATTTGTAGTTAAAATGTACCTGCAATTAGTGACCACCTGCCAAACACGACCATTTTTTACAGGAAACAGGTCTCAACCACCTTTTAGCATACAAAATGCAAAATTTAACCTGTCATGAGTGACTTTTTCAACTTAAAACTGCCACTATTTAAACAAAATATGTTACAATCAACAAGCAAGTATTTTGACCATGTGCGAATATGGGGAACAAGAAGAGTAGAAGACGCACTTGTTTCTTTTTTAGTATTGTTTTGCTTACTTTCATCATCTCAGACTAATCTTTGATTTAATATGTCATATGAGCTTTTACGTTGAGCACAATGCCTGAAAATGTTTGAAAACCTCGCGGGTGAGGTTCATAAATTATATTTTCGTATCCGCCATCTTTGTTTATAATGCAAGATTACCAATAACTTTGTGCATACAAATCAGTATATATCGTTTCTCCTTACTCTTTTAGTCTGTTTGTTAGATCAAATTGCTGTAAATAAAATATTTTCGCAACCAAAGATGAATTACGTACAGATTGGGTTTTCTTTCACGGCGTGCATGTCGCCCAGCAAGCTCTGTTCAAACTGCTTTTTTCCGGAATTTTTCTTGTTTTCTTTCTTTATTAAGAAATATTATATTGGTTTTAAATTATAAAGCAATCTTTTAGTCGACTAGCGAACACAGAATATAGTCGTAAAAATAATAGTGTGTTCCAATATTACTTGCATGACATCACATCACTAACTGCCATTTACGACCACTTGTCGTTTACGACCACTTTTGCTTGGTAACAGGGGTGGTCGTAAAACTCAGGTTCTACTACTGTATACAGTATACACATACTGAAATACTCAATATATTTATACTCTACGTCTCTATATTTGTCATTATATTTTACGTCCTTTTATTTAAATTTATATTTTTTATATTTATAATGCAGTGTTGCTATAATGCAGTGTTGTTGAATAAAATACATGAGCATGATGAATTGCACTTGCCAAATCAACGGGTAGCACAATTTATTTTTTCTACAAAAACAGTGCCAATTTATAGTCTAAATGTCTAAAAACCAGCGCAAAGTAATAGACTTCAATAAAACAGTAAATAGACCATAAAACAGTAAATAGACCATAATATACTGTGCTTCAATAAATGGCATTCAATTTCTTGCACACCATTATTTTGCTTATTGAGAGGGCCTGAAGTGAATGTCATATTTTCAGGAGGAAATGCATGTTTTTCTCAACTATATAATTTGAATCCTGGAGACTAAATAACGCTCCTAAAATTAATTTCGACAACCAGCCCAATTGGAATATTTATTTAGTTTTCCTCAAAAAATAATATCTGAGTTTTCATTGCAAGAAAGTTTGGAATGCAAGGCATTGTAAATAATGTTCCATACTTCGAACATATAATTATTATTGTATGTCATCTTGACATCTTTACATATTTCTCTATATTCTGATGCCCAATTATCACTTCTCTGCAAAATGTTCTTTGCATATGAAAGAAGCATATCAAGAGTTTTGCATCTGGAAATTCTGCCACAAAAACTTCCCTTTCTGTAAAGTCCCATTCAGTCAGAATATATATATATATATTTCCGGTCTGTATCCTACCAAATCCTGCTTTCTGATTGGCTAACGAGCGGTTCGTATGAGACCATACAAACTGCTTGTGCAGATTGCTTGACATAATGTATGTAATTTCAGTTTTAAATGTGTTTTATAAGCTGTAAAATATTCTAAAAACATTTGAAAACGAACGCAAACGAGATTGAACATATTGAAAGAAGTATAAGTGAGTTTTTTTATCCGAAAAGAGTCTTAACTCTCAATTTCCTTTGACGAAGGTAAAAGCACAGACGTTCCTTTTTTGTCCACTAACTAGAAATACTGTTGATGACCGGATATTAAGGAAAAAATAAATAATTTATGGTTTTGGTAAGTCTGTATTGAGAAATATTTCCCTTGGTCTCAAAAACTTCCCTCGACCTCCAGCCTCGGGCCGTATTTGCGACCTCTGGAAATATTTCTCCATATGGACCTCCCAGTCGGTAAATAACATATGAATATCTTCTCAGTGTTGTTTGAGATCTGTAGCGAAATGATTTGTAGCAAAATGTCTTGTAGTGAAATGTCTTGTAAGAAAACAACATTGTAGCGACCTTGTAACAACCTTCTTATACCATTCATATTTTAATACTGCCTGGTTTTGGAGAACAAGAAATCTATGTTGGATTCCACTGCTATTTTGAGTCCTCCCAGTCCCAAACTTTCACTAGTGCCTCTATAACTTTATGGAAATTTTTTTCGTTTCTAAAGTTTTTTTATTGCTTTCATAAAATAACATTTTGACAAATAAGTAAAATGTAGGAATAAGGTTTGTTTATTAAAATCATGAAAATGTGAATTCTCATATGAATTGATTATACTTTATTCTTTTTTTCTTTTTAGGCTGGAAATGATGCTGTATTTGGTGGAGGTGTTGACCTATATGAAGATGTTCTTGCCACACCTGGTGCTCGGAATGTTGAACCAGAGGTATTTATATTACAGTACAACTGCCACAATGATCAAAAGTTTAAACTGCTTTGTTCATTCACCATGGTAAATTACTTGGTGCCAAGCTTCTGTAAGGTGTAGGGATGAGCCGATAATCGGAAATTCATCGGTAGAAGCCGATAATCGGCAACATTCAAGCTGATCGGTTATCGGCCGATCGCGTCAACATATATCGGAGGTCCCGATAAATATTATTCTCGCTTTTCTACTTGTAATATTTCCTTTTGTTTGTCAAGAAAAACGTCAACCTTTTTATAACACGGATACTTTTCCACAATGAATTTGATATGGCGCATGACATATTTCTCTTTATAGGTGAAACATTTTTTGTTTCCGACTTCCGTCATTCATACTTCATAACTTAAAGTACTTTCCTATGCAGTTGGTTACCGACACATCATCTTTGCTCAATAATATATACAATATCTTCTGGAAGTAGAACGTTGCAAGTGGTGTTTTTCTAACTAAAATTACGCGATTGTAGTTGAACGCATTTTAAAAGCCAGAGACATGTGAGCAACAGTCTCAGATAGTCAGATTGCATTGACAACCTCCGCTTATCCACCCTTCAAACTGACGCAAACATGAAGCCAAAATGTTAACATCACATTTGCATCGGTGACGGTTGGTAATGCGTACCATGGCTCGTTCAATGCGAAGTGAAGTTCAACTGTTAAGAATTTGTGGTGACCAATATCGGTAACCACCGATAAATCGGCCGATCAGCTCGTAAATCGGATCGGAATTTATCGGATCGGAATTTATCGGATCGGTAAATTGGATTTTTCTCAATCGGCTCATCCCTAGTAAGGTGTTAAGGAATACTTAAATATGTTTTTGGATCTCACCAAAATAAAAAAAGTGCTGCATAGGCAACCTCATTCCCAGGGCATTTTGCCTCCACGGTGGAAGGTCGGCGAAAATGGCCCTGGGATCGGCTGGTCGACACCCAGAATTTCTGGGTGTTTAGATATGATAATTCTTGTAGTTGTTGTTCCATTGCGCCCGCCATTTTTCCCGCTCGCATGAGAGCCCTTTGTCTACTTTGTTGACCTGAATAATTGAGAAATGCTCAATGCTCTTCAGAGTTGTTCATGTCAGCATTCGTAGGCATAAAAGCAGCTAAGAAGCTTAATAATCCACCATACATCCATGGTTATCTCTTACAATATTAAGCATATATCCAATTTAGCGAAAGCTATCACTTCTAATTTGCTGTAAAATTTGAAGACACCATTCAGATTTAGATGAATAAATTATACTCAGCTGAATTAATTGAGTTTTATGACAAGCCAATCGGATTATAGAATGATCCCAGGGCATTTTCGCCGACCTTCCGCCGTGGAGGCTTAGGCAGGGTTCAAATTAAATATTTAAAAGTGAATAGCGAATTTCCGTCCGGATAGATTTTGGCGCGATGTATAATATTTGTATGGCTGCCATTATAAAGCATTTTGTCTGAACATGGCACCTCAATTGCAAAACAGTTGCTTAAAATAAAATTTGAAGTTCTTTTGTCACCGGATACGTCACGCCCAAATTCGTATTTACAGTAAATAACTTACGCGAAAACAAATAAATAATATGCTTTATAACCTTTATTAACTACAGACATTTATATCAGATTGAGACAAGAGATGCACAGTCTCTCAGAGCAACCACAACGTTCGCATGCGATTTATTTTATTAAGTGCTGTTCGGTTTGTGTAGAATTTATTAAACATAATTTGAGAAAGATGCAACTATATTTACATCAATATTTACAAACACGTAAACAAATACACGCTACGAGTTAGGTGTATAAGCGCTGCTGCTTATAAGCATTTCCGTCTGATCTAACATGAAGTAGCCGTCATTAAAGTCGTTCTCAGGGCCTTACGGGTTTTACGCGGCGGCAGAAAATCGTCAAAATCCAGGCACAAAAGTCGCCAAATATGACTTTTTAAATGTCATATTTTATGCCTTCAATCTCAATAAAAATGGTTGGAACTTGTGTGATGCATTTCTGTATCCTTTCGCTATCTATAGGCTAGTTTTGGGGATTTCGACGAGATGAAATGAAGATGAGATGAGATGAAGTTCAGTCACGCTAAGCTTTTTAACAACTGAAAAAAATATGATTAATAGCGATTTTTCGTTTGACTGAATAGCGAATTCTCAAAAGTGAATAGCGATTCGCTATTCCCCTAATTCGAACCTTGTGTGGAGGCAAAATGCCCTGGGAACGAGGTTGCTGCATAGGCTCTGTTTTTGGGTATAGTAAAGCGAACAGGTGGTGAACACTGCCTATATTTTTAGC
>JAYKKM010000513.1:0-202133 GCA_035772405.1 Chrysogorgia sp. JL179-B06 | reverse complement strand
CTTTTCCTTGTCTTGAAAATTTGTCTTGTCTTTTCTTGTCTTGACAAGTTTGACTTTTCTTGACAAGTTGTTTTTGTCTTTTCTTGGCAAGTTGGGTTAGTCGGGTCTTGTCTTGACAAGTTGTCTTGACAAGTTGTCATGTCTTGTTGTCTTGTCTTGGTCCTTGTCTTGTCTTGTCTTGTCTTGTCTGCGACAAGTGTGTCTTGTCTTTTCAATTTTTATCTTGTCCTCGGGCAAAGTCGTCATGCCCTTGTCTTGTCCTTGACAAGTTTCGTCTTGTCTTTTTCTTGTCTAGTCTTAACAAGTTGTCTTTGTCTTGTCTTGACAAGTTAGTCTTGTCTGGTCTTTTCTGGTCGTGACAAGTTGTCTTGTTTTGACAAGTTGTCATATCTTGTCTTGTGACATTTTCCTTGTCTTGTCCTTGGTCTTGTCTTCGTATTATCCTGTATTATCCTGACAAGTTGTTTTGTCTTGACAAGTTTGTCCTTGCGCTATCTTGACAAGTTACGACTCTGTGTACTTACGTTCCCTTGTCTTGACAAGTTGTCTTTGTATTGTCCTTGTCTTGACAAGTTGTCTTGTCTTGTCTTATCTTGTCTTTACAAGTTGTCAGTCTTGAGACGTTGTTTTGTCTTGTCTTGTCTATTGTTGACAAGTTGTCTTGTCTTGTCTTGACATCTTGTCTTGTCTTGTCTTGTCTTAACAAGTTGTCTTATCTTGTCTTGACAAGTTGTCTTGTCTTGTCTTTTCTGGTCTTGACAAGTTGTCTTATTTTTACAAGTGGTCTTGTCTTGTCTTGACAAATTTCCCGTCATGCCTTGTCTTGTCTTTTATTGTCTTGACAAGTTGTCTTGTCTTGACCAGTTGTCTTGTCTTGATCAGTTATATTGTCTTGTCTTGACAAGTTGTCTTGTCTTGACAAATTGTCTTGTCTTGTCTTGACAAGTTGTCATGTCTTGTCTTGTCGTGACAAGTTGTCTTGTCTTGTCTTGATCAGTTGTCTTGTCTTGTCTTGTCTTGTATTGTCTTTCCTTGTCTTGACAAGTTGTCTTGTCTTGTCTTGTCAATTTGTCTTGTCTTGTCTTGACAAGTTGTCTTGTCTTGTCTTGTCAAGTTGTCTTGTCTTGTCTTTTCTTGTCTTGACAAGTTGTCTTGTTTTGACAAGTTGTCTTGTCTTTTTTTTACAATTTTCTTGTCTTGTCTTGTCTTGCGTTGTCTTGAGAAGTTGTCTTGTCTTGTCTTGTCTTGACTTGTCTTGTCTTGTCTTGTCTTGTCTTGTCTTGTCTTGACAAGTTGTCTTGTCTTGTCTTGTCTTATCTTGTCTTGACAAGTTGTCATGTCTTGTCTTGTCTTGACAAGTTGTCTTGTCTTGTCTTGATCAGTTGTCTTGTCTTGTATTGTCTTTCCTTGTCTTGACAAGTTGTCTTGTCTTGTCTTGTCTTGACAATTTGTCTTGTCTTGTCTTGACAAGTTGTCTTGTCTTGCCTTGACAAGTTGTCTTGCCTTGTCATGTCTTGACAAGTTTTCTTGTCTTCTCTTGTCTTGTTTTGACATGTTGTCATGTCTTGTCTTGTCTAGACAAGTTGTCTTGTCTTGTCTTGTCTTGACAAGTTGTCTTGTCTTGTCTTGTCTTGAAAAGTTGTCTTGTCTTGTCTTGTCTTGACAAGTTGTCATGTCTTGTCTTGTCTTGACAAGTTGTCTTGTATTGTCTTTTCTTGTCTTGTCTTGTCTTGTCTTGTCTTGTCTTGTCTTGTCTTGTCTTGTCTTGTCTTGTCTTGTCTTGTCTTGTCAAGACAAGTTGTCTTGTCTTCGCTTGTCTTGTCTTGATAAGTTGTCTTGTGTTGACAAGTTGTCTTATATTGACAAGTTAATTTGTCTTGTCTTGTCTTAACAAGTTGTCTTGTCTTGTCTTGACAAGTTGTCTTGTCTTGTCTTTTCTGGTGTTGACAAGTTGTCTTATTTTGACAAGTGGTCTTGTCTTGTCTTGACAAATTTCTTGTCATGTCTTGTCTTATCTTTGATTGTCTTGACAAGTTGTCTTGTCTTTATCAGTTATCTTGTCTTGTCTTGACAAGTTGTCTTGTCTTGTCTTGACAAGTAGACTTGTCTTGACAAGTTGTTTTGTCTTGTCTTGGCAAGTTGGCTAGTCTTGTCTTGTCTTGACAAGTTGTCTTGGCAAGTTGTCTTGTCTTGTCTTGGCAAGTTGGCTAGTCTTGTCTTGTCTTGTCTTGTCTTGTCTTGTCTTGTCTTGTCTTGACAAGTTGTCTTGTCTTGTCTCGTCTTGACAAGTTGTCTTGTCTTGTCTTGACAAGTTGTCTTGTCTTGTCTTTTCTGGTCTTGATAAGTTGTCTTATTTTGACAAGTGGTCTTGTCTTGTCTTGACAAATTTCTTGTCATGTCTTGTCTTGTCTTTGATTGTCTTGACAAGTTGTCTTGTCTTGACAAGTTGTCTTGTCTTTATCAGTAATCTTGTCTTGTCTGGACAAGTTGCCTTGTCTTGTCTTGTCTTAACAAGTTGTCTTGTCTTGTGTTGACAAGTTGTCTTGTCTTGTCTTTTCTGGTCTTGACAAGTTGTCTTATTTTGACAAGTGGTCTTGTCTTGTCTTGACAAATTTCTTGTCATGTCTTGTCTTGTCTTTGATTGTCTTGACAAGTTGTCTTGTCTTGACAAGTTGTCTTGTCTTTATCAGTAATCTTGTCTTATCTTGACAAGTTGTCTTGTTTTGTCTTGACAAGTTGTCTTGTCTTGACAAGTTGTCATGTCTTGTTTTGTCTTGACAAATTGTCTTGTCTTGTCTTAACAAGCTGTCTTGTCTTGTCTTATCTTGTCTTGACAAGTTGTCATGTCTTGTCTTGTCTTAACAAGTTGTCTTGTCTTGTCTTGACAAGTTGTCTTGTCTTGTCTTTTCTGGTCTTGACAAGTTGTCTTATTTTGACAAGTGGTCTTGTCTTGTCTTGACAAATTTCTTGTCATGTCTTGTCTTGTCTTTGATTGTCTTGACAAGTTGTCTTGTCTTGACAAGTTGTCTTGTCTTGACAAGTTGTCTTGTCTTGACAAGTTGTCTTGTCTTGTCTTGCCTTGACAAGTTGTCATGTCTTGTCTTGACCAGTTGTCGTGTCTTGTCTTGTCTTGTCTTGTCTTGTCTTGTCTTGCCTTGTCTTGGAAAGTTCTCTTGTCTTGTCTTGTCTTTTCCTTGTCTTGACAAGTTGTCTTGTCTTGTCTTGTCTTGACAAGTTGACTTGTCTTGACAAGTTGTTTTGTCTTGTCTTGGCAAGTTGGCTAGTCTTGTCTTGTCTTGACAAGTTGTCTTGACAAGTTGTCATGTCTTGTCTTGTCTTGTCTTGTCTTGTCTTGTCTTGTCTTGTCTTGTCTTGTCTGGTCTTGTCTTGTCTTGTCTTGTCTTGTCTTGTCTTGTCTTGTCTTGTCTTGTCTTGTCTTGTCTTGTCTTGTCTTGTCTTGTCTTGTCTTGTCTTGTCTTGTCTTGTCTTGTCTTGTCTTGTCTTGTCTTGTCTTGTCTTGTCTTGTCTTGTCTTGTCTTGTCTTGTCTTGTCTTGTCTTGTCTTGTCTTGTCTTGTCTTGTCTTGTCTTGTCTTGTCTTGTCTTGTCTTGTCTTGTCTTGTCTTGTCTTGTCTTGTCTTATCTTGTCTTGTCTTGTCTTGTCTTGTCTTGTCTTGTCTTGACAAGTTGTCTTGTCTTGTCTCGTCTTGACAAGTTGTCTTGTCTTGTCTTGACAAGTTGTCTTGTCTTGTCTTTTCTGGTCTTGATAAGTTGTCTTATTTTGACAAGTGGTCTTGTCTTGTCTTGACAAATTTCTTGTCATGTCTTGTCTTGTCTTTGATTGTCTTGACAAGTTGTCTTGTCTTGACAAGTTGTCTTGTCTTGTCTTGACAAGTTGTCTTGTCTTATCTTGTCTTGACAAGTTGTCATGTCTTGTCTTGACCAGTTGTCGTGTCTTGTCTTGTCTTGCCTTGTCTTGAAAAGTTCTCTTTCTTGTCTTGTCTTGTCTTTTCCTTGTCTTGACAAGTTGTCTTGTCTTGTCTTGACAAGTTGACTTGTCTTGACAAGTTGTTTTGTCTTGTCTTGGCAAGTTGGCTAGTCTTGTCTTGTCTTGGCAAGTTGTCTTGTCTTGTCTTGACAAGTTGTCTTGACAAGTTTTTATGTCTTGTCTTGTCTTGTCTTGTCTTGACAAGTTGTCTTGTCTTGTCTTGTCTTAACAAGTTGTCTTGTCTTGTCTTTACAAGTTGTCTTGTCTTGTCTTTTCTGGTCTTGACAATTTGTCTTATTTTGACAAGTGGTCTTGTCTTTTCTTGACAAATTTCTTGTCATGTCTTGTCTTGTCTTTGATTGTCTTGACAAGTTGTCTTGTCTTGACAAGTTGTCTTGTCTTGTCTTGACAAGTTGTCTTGTCTTGTCTTGTCTTGACAAGTTGTCATGTCTTGTCTTGACCAGTTGTCTTGTCTTGTCTTGTCTTGTCTTGTCTTGCCTTGTCTTGAAAAGTTCTCTTGTCTTGTCTTGTCTTTTCCTTGTCTTGACAAGTTGTCTTGTCTTGTCTTGTCTTGACAAGTTGACTTGTCTTGACAAGTTGTTTTGTCTTGTCTTGGCAAGTTGGCTAGTCAAGTCTTTTCTTGGCAAGTTGTCTTGTGTTGTCTTGTCTTGACAGTTGTCTTGACAAGTTGTCATGTCTTGTCTTGTCTTG
Source organism: Chrysogorgia sp. JL179-B06 (assembly GCA_035772405.1). Lineage (NCBI taxonomy): Eukaryota > Metazoa > Cnidaria > Anthozoa > Scleralcyonacea > Chrysogorgiidae > Chrysogorgia > Chrysogorgia sp. JL179-B06. Next base: position 197,436 of record JAYKKM010000513.1, on the reverse strand, counting down.
TCTTGTCTTGTCTTGTCTTGTCTTGTCTTGTCTTGTCTTGTCTTGTCTTGTCTTGTCTTGACAAGTTGTCTTGTCTTGTCTCGTCTTGACAAGTTGTCTTGTCTTGTCTTGACAAGTTGTCTTGTCTTGTCTTTTCTGGTCTTGATAAGTTGTCTTATTTTGACAAGTGGTCTTGTCTTGTCTTGACAAATTTCTTGTCATGTCTTGTCTTGTCTTTGATTGTCTTGACAAGTTGTCTTGTCTTGACAAGTTGTCTTGTCTTTATCAGTAATCTTGTCTTGTCTGGACAAGTTGTCTTGTCTTGTCTTGTCTTAACAAGTTCTCTTGTCTTGTCTTGACAAGTTGTCTTGTCTAGTCTTTTCTGGTCTTGACAAGTTGTCTTATTTTGACAAGTGGTCTTGTCTTGTCTTGACAAACTTCTTGTCATGTCTTGTCTTGTCTTTGATTGTCTTGACAAGTTGTCTTGTCTTGACAAGTTGTCTTGTCTTGTCTTGACAAGTTGTCTTGTCTTATCTTGTCTTGACAAGTTGTCATGTCTTGTCTTGACCAGTTGTCGTATCTTGTCTTGTCTTGCCTTGTCTTGAAAAGTTCTCTTTCTTGTCTTGTCTTGTCTTTTCCTTGTCTTGACAAGTTGTCTTGTCTTGTCTTGACAAGTTGACTTGTCTTGACAAGTTGTTTTGTCTTGTCTTGGCAAGTTGGCTAGTCTTGTCTTGTCTTGGCAAGTTGTCTTGTCTTGTCTTGACAAGTTGTCTTGACAAGTTTTTGTCTTGTCTTGTCTTTGTCTTGTCTTGACAAGTTGTCTTGTCTTGTCTTGTCTTAACAAGTTGTCTTGTCTTGTCTTTACAAGTTGTCTTGTCTTGTCTTTCTGGTCTTGACAATTTGTCTTATTTTGACAAGTGGTCTTGTCTTTTCTTGACAAATTTCTTGTCATGTCTTGTCTTGTCTTTGATTGTCTTGACAAGTTGTCTTGTCTTGACAAGTTGTCTTGTCTTGTCTTGACAAGTTGTCTTGTCTTGTCTTGTCTTGACAAGTTGTCATGTCTTGTCTTGACCAGTTGTCTTGTCTTGTCTTGTCTTGTCTTGCCTTGTCTTGAAAAGTTCTCTTGTCTTGTCTTGTCTTTTCCTTGTCTTGACAAGTTGTCTTGTCTTGTCTTGTCTTGACAAGTTGACTTGTCTTGACAAGTTGTTTTGTCTTGTCTTGGCAAGTTGGCTAGTCTTGTCTTTTCTTGGCAAGTTGTCTTGTGTTGTCTTGTCTTGACAAGTTGTCTTGACAAGTTGTCATGTCCTTGTCTTGTCTTGTCTTGTCTTGTCTTGTCTTGTCTTGTCTTGTCTTGTCTTGTCTTGTCTTGTCTTGACAAGTTGTCTTGTCTTGTCTTGTCTTGACAAGTTGTCTTGTCTTGTCTTGACAAGTTGTCTTGTCTTGTCTTTTCTGGTCTTGACAAGTTGTCTTATTTTGACAAGTGGTCTTGTCTTGTCTTGACAAATTTCTTGTCATGTCTTGTCTTGTCTTTGATTGTCTTGACAAGTTGTCTTGTCTTGACAAGTCTTGTCTTTATCAGTAATCTTGTCTTGTCTTGACAAGTTGTCTTGTCTTGTCTTGTCTTAACAAGTTGTCTTGTCTTGTCTTGACAAGTTGTCTTGTCTTGTCTTTTCTGGTCTTGACAAGTTGTCTTATTTTGACAAGTGGTCTTGTCTTGACAAATTTCTTGTCATGTCTTGTCTTGTCTTTGATTGTCTTGACAAGTTGTCTTGTCTTGTCTTGACAAGTTGTCTTGTCTTGTCTTGTCTTGACAAGTTGTCATGTCTTGTCTTGACCAGTTGTCGTGTCTTGTCTTGTCTTGTCTTGTCTTGTCTTGTCTTGTCTTGTCTTATCTTGCCTTGTCTTGAAAAGTTCTCTTGTCTTGTCTTGTCTTTTCCTTGTCTTGACAAGTTGTCTTGTCTTGTCTTGACAAGTTGACTTGTCTTGACAAGTTGACTTGTCTTGACAAGTTGTTTTGTCTTGTCTTGGAAAGTTGGCTAGTCTTGTCTTGTCTTGGCAAGTTGTCTTGTCTTGTCTTGACAAGTTGTCTTGACAAGTTGTCATGTCTTGTCTTGTCTTGTCTTGTCTTGTCTTGTCTTGTCTTGTCTTGTCTTGTCTTGTCTTGTCTTGTCTTGTCTTGTCTTGTCTTGTCTTGACAAGTTGTCATGTCTTGTCTTGTCTTGACAAGTTGTCTTGTCTTGTCTTGACAAGTTGTCTTGTCTTGTCTTTTCTGGTCTTGACAAGTTGTCTTATTTTGACAAGTGGTCTTGTCTTGTCTTGACAAGTTGTCTTGTCTTGACAAGTTGTCTTGTCTTGACAAGTTGTCTTGTCTTTATCAGTAATCTTGTCTTATCTTGACAAGTTGTCTTGTCTTGTCTTGACAAGTTGTCTTGTCTTGACAAGTTGTCATGTCTTGTTTTGTCTTGACAAATTGTCTTGTCTTGTCTTGACAAGCTGTCTTGTCTTGTCTTATCTTGTCTTGACAAGTTGTCATGTCTTGTCTTGTCTTGACAAGTTGTCTTGTCTTGTCTTGATGAGTTGTCTTGTCTTGTATTGTCTTTCCTTGTCTTGACAAGTTTTCTTGTCTTGTCTTGTCAATTTGTCATGTCTTGTCTTTACAAGTTGTATTGCCTTGGCTTGACAAGTTGTCTTGTCTTGTCTTGTCAAGTTGTCTTGTCTTGTCTTGTCTTTTCTTGTCTTGACAAGTTGTCTTGTTTTGACAAGTTGTCTTGTCTTGTCTCAACAATTTTCTTGTCTTGTCTTGTCTTGTATTGCCTTATCATGAGAAGCTGTCTTGTCTTGTCTTGACAAGTTGTCTTGCCTTGTCATGTCTTGACAAGTTTTCTTGTCATTTCTTGTCTTGTTTTGACAAGTTGTCATGTCTTGTCTTCTCTAGACAGGGTGTCTTGTCTTGTCTTGTCTTGACAAGTTGTCTTGTCTTGTCTTGAGGAGTTGTCATGTCTTGTCTTGTCTTGACAAGTTGTCTTGTATTGTCTTTTCTTGTCTTGTCTTGTCTTGTCTTGTCTTGTCTTGTCTTGACAAGTTGTCTTGTCTTGACAAGTTGTCTTGTCTTTTCTTGTCTTGTTTTGACAAGTTGTCATGTCTTGTCTTGTCTAGACAAGTTGTCTTGTCTTGTCTTGACACGTTGTCTTGTCTTGTCTTGTATTGACAAGTTGTCTTGTCTTGCTTTCTCTTGACAAGTTGTCTTGTCTTGTCTTGACAAGTTGTCTTGTTTTGACAAGTTGTCGTGTCTTGTCTTGTCAATTTTCTTGTCTTGTCTTGTCTTGTCTTGTCTTGTATTGTCTTGACATGTTGTCTTGTCTTGACAAGTTGTCTTGTCTTGACAAGTTGTCTTGTCTTGTCTTGAGGAGTTGTCATGTCTTGTCTTGTCTTGACAAGTTGTCTTGTATTGTCTTTTCTTGTCTTGTCTTGTCTTGTCTTGTCTTGTCTTGTCTTGTCTTGTCTTGTCTTGACAAGTTGTCTTGTCTTGACAAGTTGTCTTGTCTTGACAAGTTAACTTCTCTTGTCTTGACGAGTTGTCTGGCCTTGTCTTGTCTTGACAAGTTGTCTTGTCTTTTCTTGTCTTGTTTTGACAAGTTGTCATGTCTTGTCTTGTCTAGACAAGTTGTCTTGTCTTGTCTTGTCTTGACACGTTGTCTTGTCTTGTCTTGTCTTGTATTGACAAGTTGTCTTGTCTTGCTTTGTCTTGACAAGTTGTCTTGTCTTGTCTTGACAAGTTGTCTTGTTTTGAGAAGTTGTCTTGTTTTGTCTTGACAATTTTCTTGTCTTGTCTTGTCTTGTCTTGTATTGTCTTGACATGTTGTCTTGTCTTGACAAGTTGTCTTGTCTTGTCTTGTCTTGACAAGTTGTCTTGTCTTGTCTTGACAAGTTGTCTTGTCTTGTCTTGTCTTGACAAGTTGTCATGTCTTGTCTTGACCAGTTGTCTTGTATTGTCTTGTCTTGTCTTGCCTTGTCTTGAAAAGTTCTCTTGTCTTGTCTTGTCTTTTCCTTGTCTTGAAAATTTGTCTTGTCTTGTCTTGTCTTGACAAGTTGACTTGTCTTGACAAGTTGTTTTGTCTTGTCTTGGCAAGTTGGTTAGTCGTGTCTTGTCTTGACAAGTTGTCTTGACAAGTTGTCATGTCTTGTCTTGTCTTGTCTTGTCTTGTCTTGTCTTGTCTTGACAAGTTGTCTTGTCTTGTCTTATCTTGTCTTGACAAGTTGTCATGTCTTGTCTTGTCTTGACAAGTTGTCTTGTCTTTTTTTGACAAGTTGTCTTGTCTTGTCTTGACAAGTTGTCTTGTCTTGTCTTTTCTTGTCGTGACAAGTTGTCTTGTTTTGACAAGTTGTCTTATCTTGTCTTGACATTTTCTTGTCTTGTCTTGTCTTGTCTTGTCTTGTATTATCCTGTATTATCCTGACAAGTTGTTTTGTCTTGACAAGTTGTCTTGTCTTGACAAGTTAACTTGTCTTGTCTTGTCTTGTCTTGACAAGTTGTCTTGTATTGTCTTGTCTTGACAAGTTTGTCTTGTCTTGTCTTATCTTGTCTTTACAAGTTGTCTTGTCTTGAGACGTTGTTTTGTCTTGTCTTGTCTATTGTTGACAAGTTGTCTTGTCTTGTCTTGACATCTTGTCTTGTCTTGTCTTGTCTTAACAAGTTGTCTTATCTTGTCTTGACAAGTTGTCTTGTCTTGTCTTTTCTGGTCTTGACAAGTTGTCTTATTTTTACAAGTGGTCTTGTCTTGTCTTGACAAATTTCTGGTCATGCCTTGTCTTGTCTTTTATTGTCTTGACAAGTTGTCTTGTCTTGACCAGTTGTCTTGTCTTGATCAGTTATATTGTCTTGTCTTGACAAGTTGTCTTGTCTTGACAAATTGTCTTGTCTTGTCTTGACAAGTTGTCATGTCTTGTCTTGTCGTGACAAGTTGTCTTGTCTTGTCTTGATCAGTTGTCTTGTCTTGTCTTGTCTTGTATTGTCTTTCCTTGTCTTGACAAGTTGTCTTGTCTTGTCTTGTCAATTTGTCTTGTCTTGTCTTGACAAGTTGTCTTGTCTTGTCTTGTCAAGTTGTCTTGTCTTGTCTTTTCTTGTCTTGACAAGTTGTCTTGTTTTGACAAGTTGTCTTGTCTTTTTTTTACAATTTTCTTGTCTTGTCTTGTCTTGCGTTGTCTTGAGAAGTTGTCTTGTCTTGTCTTGTCTTGACTTGTCTTGTCTTGTCTTGTCTTGTTTTGTCTTGTCTTGACAAGTTGTCTTGTCTTGTCTTGTCTTATCTTGTCTTGACAAGTTGTCATGTCTTGTCTTGTCTTGACAAGTTGTCTTGTCTTGTCTTGATCAGTTGTCTTGTCTTGTATTGTCTTTCCTTGTCTTGACAAGTTGTCTTGTCTTGTCTTGTCTTGACAATTTGTCTTGTCTTGTCTTGACAAGTTGTCTTGTCTTGCCTTGACAAGTTGTCTTGCCTTGTCATGTCTTGACAAGTTTTCTTGTCTTCTCTTGTCTTGTTTTGACATGTTGTCATGTCTTGTCTTGTCTAGACAAGTTGTCTTGTCTTGTCTTGTCTTGACAAGTTGTCTTGTCTTGTCTTGTCTTGAAAAGTTGTCTTGTCTTGTCTTGTCTTGACAAGTTGTCATGTCTTGTCTTGTCTTGACAAGTTGTCTTGTATTGTCTTTTCTTGTCTTGTCTTGTCTTGTCTTGTCTTGTCTTGTCTTGTCTTGTGTTGTCTTGTCTTGTCAAGACAAGTTGTCTTGTCTTCGCTTGTCTTGTCTTGATAAGTTGTCTTGTGTTGACAAGTTGTCTTATATTGACAAGTTAATTTGTCTTGTCTTGTCTTAACAAGTTGTCTTGTCTTGTCTTGACAAGTTGTCTTGTCTTGTCTTACTGGTGTTGACAAGTTGTCTTATTTTGACAAGTGGTCTTGTCTTGTCTTGACAAATTTCTTGTCATGTCTTGTCTTATCTTTGATTGTCTTGACAAGTTGTCTTGTCTTTATCAGTTATCTTGTCTTGTCTTGACAAGTTGTCTTGTCTTGTCTTGACAAGTTATCTTGTATTGACAAGTTGTCATGTCTTGTTTTGTCTTGACAAATTGTCTTGTCTTGTCTTGACAAGTTGTCTTGTCTTGTCTTATCTTGTCGTGACAAGTTGTCATGTCTTATCTTGTCTTGACAAGTTGTCTTGTCTTGTCTTGATGAGTTGTCTTGTCTTGTATTGTCTTTCCTTGTCTTGACAAGTTTTCTTGTCTTGTCTTGTCAATTTGTCTTGTCTTGTCTTTACAAGTTGTATTGCCTTGGCTTAACAAGTTGTCTTGTCTTGTGTTGTCAAGTTGTCTTGTCTTGTCTTATCTTTTCTCCTCTTGACAAGTTGTCTTGTTTTGACAAGTTGTCTTGTCTTGTCTTGACAATTTTCTTGTCTTGTCTTGTCTTGTCTTGCCTTATCTTGAGAAGTTGTCTTGTCTTGTCTTGTCTTGACAAGTTGTCTTGCCTTGTCATGTCTTGACAAGTTTTCTTGTCATTTCTTGTCTTGTTTTGACAAGTTGTCATGTCTTGTCTTCTCAGACAAATTGTCTTGTCTTGTCTTGTCTTGACAAGTTGTCTTGTCTTGTCTTCATTTGACGAGTTGTCATGTCTTGTCTTGTCTTGACAAGTTGTCTTGTATTGTCTTTTCTTGTCTTGTCTTGTCTTGTCTTGTCTTGTCTTGTCTTGTCTTGACAAGTTGTCTTGTCTTGACAAGTTGTCTTGTCTTGACAAGTTAACTTGTCTTGTCTTGATGAGTTGTCTTGCCTTGTCTTGTCTTGACAAGTTGTCTTGTCTTTTCTTGTCTTGTTTTGACAAGTTGTCATGTCTTGTCTTGTCTAGACAAGTTGTCTTGTCTTGTCTTGTCTTGACAAGTTGTCTTGTCTTGTCTTGTATTGACAAGTTGTCTTGTCTTGCCTTGTCTTGACAAGTTGTCTTGTCTTGTCTTGACAAGTTGTCTTGTTTTGACAAGTTGTCTTGTCTTGTCTTGACAATTTTCTTGTCTTGTCTTGTCTTGTATTGTCTTGACATGTTGTCTTGTCTTGACAAGTTGTCTTGTCTTGACAAGTTGTCTTGTATTGTCTTGTCTTGACAAGTTGTCTTGTCTTGTCTTGACAAGTTGTCTTGTCTTGTCTTGTCTTGACAAGTTGTCATGTCTTGTCTTGACCAGTTGTCTTGTCTTGTCTTGTCTTGTCTTGCCTTGTCTTGAAAAGTTCTCTTATCTTGTCTTGTCTTTTCCTTGTCTTGACAAGTTGTCTTGTCTTTTCTTGTCTTGACAAGTTGACTTGTCTTGACAAGTTGTTTTGTCTTGTCTTGGCAAGTTAGCTAGTCTTGTCTTGTCTTGGCAAGTTGTCTTGTCTTGTCTTGACAAGTTTTTATGTCTTGTCTTGTCTTGTCTTGACAAGTTGTCTTGTCTTGTCTTGTCTTAACAAGTTGTCTTGTCTTGTCTTGACAAGTTGTCTTGTCTTGTCTTTTCTGGTCTTGACAATTTGTCTTATTTTGACAAGTGGTCTTGTCTTGTCTTGACAAATTTATTGTCATGTCTTGTCTTGTCTTTGATTGTCTTGACAAGTTGTCTTGTCTTGACAAGTTGTCTTGTCTTGTCTTGACAAGTTGTCTTGTCTTGTCTTGTCTTGACAAGTTGTCATGTCTTGTCTTGACCAGTTGTCTTGTCTTGTCTTGTCTTGTCTTGTCTTGCCTTGTCTTGAAAAGTTCTCTTGTCTTGTCTTGTCTTTTCCTTGTCTTGACAAGTTGTCTTGTCTTGTCTTGTCTTGACAAGTTGACTTGTCTTGACAAGTTGTTTTGTCTTGTCTTGGCAAGTTGGCTAGTCTTGTCTTGTCTTGGCAAGTTGTCTTGTCTTGTCTTGTCTTGACAAGTTGTCTTGACAAGTTGTCATGTTTTGTCTTGACTTGTCTTGTCTTGTCTTGTCTTGTCTTGTCTTGACAAGTTGTCTTGTCTTGTCTTGTCTTGACAAGTTGTCTTGTCTTGTCTTGACAAGTTGTCTTGTCTTGTCTTTTCTGGTCTTGACAAGTTGTCTTATTTTGACAAGTGGTCTTGTCTTGTCTTGACAAATTTCTTGTCATGTCTTGTCTTGTCTTTGATTGTCTTGACAAGTTGTCTTGTCTTGACAAGTTGTATTGTCTTTATCAGTAATCTTGTCTTGTCTTGACAAGTTCTCTTGTCTTGTCTTAACAAGTTGTCTTGTCTTGTCTTGACAAGTTGTCTTGTCTTGTCTTTGATTGTCTTGACAAGTTGTCTTGTCTTGACAAGTTGTCTTGTCTTGTCTTGACAAGTTTTCATGTCTTGTCTTGTCTTGACAAGTTGTCTTGTCTTGTCTTCTCTTGACAAGTTGTCATGTCTTGTCTTGACCAGTTGTCTTGTCTTGTCTTGTCTTGTCTTGTCTTGCCTTGTCTTGAAAAGTTCTCTTGTCTTGTCTTGTCTTTTCCTTGTCTTGACAAGTTGTCTTGTCTTGTCTTGACAAGTTGACTTGTCTTGACAAGTTGTTTTGTCTTGTCTTGGCAAGTTGGCTAGTCTTGTCTTGTCTTGGCAAGTTGTCTTGTCTTGTCTTGTCTTGTCTTGACAAGTTGTCTTGACAAGTTGTCATGTCTTGTCTTGACTTGTCTTGTCTTGTCTAGTCTTGTCTTGTCTTGTCTTGTCTTGTCTTGTCTTGTCTTGACAAGTTGTCTGGTGTTGTCTTGACAAGTTGTCTTGTCTTGTCTTTTCTGGTCTTGACAAGTTGTCTTGTCTTGTCTTTTCTGGTCTTGACAAGTTGTCTTATTTTGACAAGTGGTCTTGTCTTGTCTTGACAAATTTCGTGTCATGTCTTGTCTTGTCTTTGATTGTCTTGACAAGTTCTCTTGTCTTGACAAGTTCTCTTGTCTTTATCAGTAATCTTGTCTTGTCTTGACAAGTTGTCTTGTCTTGTCTTGACAAGTTGTCTTGTCTTGACAAGTTGTCATGTCTTGTCTTGTCTTGACAAGTTGTCTTGTCTTGTCTTGATGAGTTGTCTTGTCTTGTATTGTCTTTCCTTGTCTTGACAAGTTTTCTTGTCTTGTCTTGTCAATTTGTCATGTCTTGTCTTTACAAGTTGTATTGCCTTGGCTTGACAAGTTGTCTTGTCTTGTGTTGTCAAGTTGTCTTGTCTTGTCTTATCTTTTCTCCTCTTGACAAGTTGTCTTGTTTTGACAAGTTGTCTTGTCTTGTCTTGACAATTTTCTTGTCTTGTCTTGTCTTGTCTTGCCTTATCTTGAGAAGTTGTCTTGTCTTGTCTTGTCTTCACAAGTTGTCTTGCCTTGTCATGTCTTGACAAGTTTTCTTGTCATTTCTTGTCTTGTTTTGACAAGTTGTCATATCTTGTCTTCTCAGACAAATTGTCTTGTCTTGTCTTGTCTTGACAAATTGTCTTGTCTTGTCTTGTTTTGACGAGTTGTCATGTCTTGTCTTGTCTTGACAAGTTGTCTTGTATTGTCTTTTCTTGTCTTGTCTTGTCTTGTCTTGTCTTGTCTTGTCTTGTCTTGTCTTGACAAGTTGTCTTGTCTTGACAAGTTGTCTTGTCTTGACAAGTTAACTTGTCTTGTCTAGATGAGTTGTCTTGCCTTGTCTTGTCTTGACAAGTTGTCTTGTCTTATCTTGTCTTGTTTTGACAAGTTGTCATGTCTTGTCTGTCTAGACAAGTTGTCTTGTCTTGTCTTGTCTTGACAATTTGTCTTGTCTTGTCACTTTGTATTGACAAGTTGTCTTGTCTTGCCTTGTCTTGACAAGTTGTCTTGTCTTGTCTTGACAAGTTGTCTTGTTTTGACAAGTTGTCTTGTCTTGTATTGACAATTTTCTTGTCTTGTCTTGTCTTGTATTGTCTTGACATGTTGTCTTGTCTTGACAAGTTGTCTTGTCTTGACAAGTTGTCTTGTATTGTCTTGTCTTGACAAGTTTGTCCTTGTCTTGTCTTGACAAGTTGTCTTGTCTTGTCTTGTCTTGACAAGTTGTCATGTCTTGTCTTGACCAGTTGTCTTGTCTTGTCTTGTCTTGCCTTGTCCTTGAAAAGTTTCTCTTATCTTGTCTTGTCTTTTCCTTGTCTTGACAAGTTGTCTTGTCTTTTCTTGTCTTGACAAGTTGACTTGTCTTGACAAGTTGTTTTGTCTTGTCTTGGCAAGTTAGCTAGTCTTGTCTTGTCTTGGCAAGTTGTCTTGTCTTGTCTTGTCTTGACAAGTTTTTATGTCTTGTCTTGTCTTGTCTTGTCTTGACAAGTTGTCTTGTCTTGTCTTGTCTTAACAAGTTGTCTTGTCTTGTCTTGACAAGTTGTCTTGTCTTGTCTTTTCTGGTCTTGACAATTTGTCTTATTTTGACAAGTGGTCTTGTCTTGTCTTGACAAATTTATTGTCATGTCTTGTCTTGTCTTTGATTGTCTTGACAGGCTGTCTTGTCTTGACAAGTTGTCTTGTCTTGTCTTGACAAGTTGTCTTGTCTTGTCTTGTCTTGACAAGTTGTCATGTCTTGTCTTGACCAGTTGTCTTGTCTTGTCTTGTCTTGTCTTGTCTTGTCTTGCCTTGTCTTGAAAAGTTCTCTTGTCTTGTCTTGTCTTTTCCTTGTCTTGACAAGTTGTCTTGTCTTGTCTTGACAAGTTGACTTGTCTTGACAAGTTGTTTTGTCTTGTCTTGGCAAGTTGGCTAGTCTTGTCTTGTCTTGGCAAGTTGTCTTGTCTTGTCTTGTCTTGACAAGTTGTCATGTCTTGTCTTGTCTTGTCTTGTCTTGTCTTGTCTTGTCTTGTCTTGTCTTGACAAGTTGTCTTGTCTTGTCTTGTCTTGACAAGTTGTCTTGTCTTGTCTTGACAAGTTGTCTTGTCTTGTCTTTTCTGGTCTTGACAAGTTGTCTTATTTTGACAAGTGGTCTTGTCTTGTCTTGACAAATTTCTTGTCATGTCTTGTCTTGTCTTTGATTGTCTTGACAAGTTGTCTTGTCTTGACAAGTTGTATTGTCTTTATCAGTAATCTTGTCTTGTCTTGACAAGTTCTCTTGTCTTGTCTTAACAAGTTGTCTTGTCTTGTCTTGACAAGTTGTCTTGTCTTGTCTTTGATTGTCTTGACAAGTTGTCTTGTCTTGACAAGTTGTCTTGTCTTGTCTTGACAAGTTGTCTTGTCTTGTCTTGACAAGTTGTCTTGTCTTGTCTTCTCTTGACAAGTTGTCATGTCTTGTCTTGACCAGTTGTCTTGTCTTGTCTTGTCTTGTCTTGCCTTGTCTTGAAAAGTTCTCTTGTCTTGTCTTGTCTTTTCCTTGTCTTGACAAGTTGTCTTGTCTTGTCTTGACAAGTTGACTTGTCTTGACAAGTTGTTTTGTCTTGTCTTGGCAAGTTGGCTAGTCTTGTCTTGTCTTGGCAAGTTGTCTTGTCTTGTCTTGTCTTGTCTTGACAAGTTGTCTTGACAAGTTGTCATGTCTTGTCTTGACTTGTCTTGTCTTGTCTAGTCTTGTCTTGTCTTGTCTTGTCTTGACAAGTTGTCTTGTCTTGTCTTGTCTTGACAAGTTGTCTGGTGTTGTCTTGACAAGTTGTCTTGTCTTGTCTTTTCTGGTCTTGACAAGTTGTCTTGTCTTGTCTTTTCTGGTCTTGACAAGTTGTCTTATTTTGACAAGTGGTCTTGTCTTGTCTTGACAAAATTTCGTGTCATGTCTTGTCTTGTCTTTGATTGTCTTGACAAGTTCTCTTGTCTTGACAAGGTTGTCTTGTCTTTATCAGTAATCTTGTCTTGTCTTGACAAGTTGTCTTGTCTTGTCTTGACAAGTTGTCTTGTCTTGACAAGTTGTCATGTCTTGTTTTGTCTTGACAAATTGTCTTGTCTTGTCTTGACAAGCTGTCTTGTCTTGTCTTATCTTGTCTTGAAAAGTTGTCATGTCTTGTCTTGTCTTGACAAGTTGTCTTGTCTTGTCTTGATGAGTTGTCTTCTCTTGTATTGTCTTTCATTGTCTTGACAAGTTTTCTTGTCTTGTCTTGTCAATTTGTCTTGTCTTGTCTTTACAAGTTGTCTTGTCTTGGCTTGACAAGTTGTCTTGTCTTGTCTTGTCAAGTTGTCTTGTCTTGTCTTGTCTTTTTCTTGTCTTGACAAGTTGTCTTGTTTTGACAAGTTGTCTTGTCTTGTCTCAACAATGTTCTTGTCTTGTCTTGTCTTGTCTTGCCTTATCTTGAGAAGCTGTCTTGTCTTGTCTTGACATGATGTCTTGCCTTGTCATGTCTTGACAAGTTTTCTTGTCATTTCTTGTCTTGTTTTGACAAGTTGTCATGTCTTGTCTTCTCTAGACAGGTTGTTTTGTCTTGTCATGAGGAGTTGTCATGTCTTGTCTTGTCTTGACAAGTTGTCTTGTCTTGTCTTGTCTTGTCTTGTCTTGTCTTGTCTTGTCTTGTCTTGACAAGCTGTCTTGTCTTGACAAGTTGTCTTGTCTTGACAAGTTGTCTTGTCTTGACAAGTTAACTTGTCTTGTCTTGACGAGTTGTCTGGCCTTGTCTTGTCTTGCCAAGTTGTCTTGTCTTTTCTTGTCTTGTTTTGACAAGTTGTCCATGTCTTGTCTTGTCTAGAAAAGTAGTCTTGTCTTGTCTTGTCTTGTCTTGACAAGTTGTCTTGTCTTGTCTTGTATTGACAAGTTGTCTTGTCTTGACAAGTTGTCTTGTCTTGACAAGTTGTCTTGTTTTTGACAAGTTGTCTTGTCTTGTCTTGACAATTTTCTTGTCTTTTCTTGTCTTGTCTTGTCTTGTATTGTCTTGACAAGTTGTCTTGTCTTGACAAGTTGTCTTGTCTTGACAAGTTGTCTTGTCTTGTCTTGTCTTGTCTTGACAAGTTGTCTTGTCTTGTCTTGACAAGTTGTCTTGTCTTGTCTTGTCTTGACAAGTTGTCATGTCTTGTCTTGACCAGTTGTGTTGTCTTGTCTTGTCTTGTCTTGCCTTGTCTTGAAAAGTTCTCTTGTCTTGTCCTGTCTTTTCCTTGTCTTGATAGGTTGTCTTGTCTTGTCTTGTCTTGACAAGTTGACTTGTCTTGACAAGTTGTTTTGTCTTGTCTTGGCAAGTTGGCTAGTCTTGTCTTGTCTTGGCAAGTTGTCTTGTCGTGTCTTGTCTTGACAAGTTGTCTTGACCTTTGTCATGTCTTGTCTTGTCTTGTCTTGTCTTGACTTGTCTTGTCTTGTCTTGTCTTGTCTTGACAAGTTGTCATGTCTTGTCTTGTCTTAACAAGTTGTCTTGTCTTGTCTTGACAAGTTGTCTTGTCTTGTCTTTTCTGGTCTTGACAAGTTGTCTTATTTTGACAAGTGGTCTTGTCTTGTCTTGACAAATTTCTTGTCATGTCTTGTCTTGTCTTTGATTGTCTTGACAAGTTGTCTTGTCTTGACAAGTTGTCTTGTCTTGACAAGTTGTCATGTCTTGTTTTGTCTTGACAAATTGTCTTGTCTTGACAAGTTGTCTTGTCTTGTCTTATCTTGTCTTGACAAGTTGTCATGTCTTGTCTTGTCTTGACAAGTTTGTCTTGTCTTTTCTTGATGAGTTGTCTTGTCTTGTATTGTCTTTCCTTGTCTTGACAAGTTTTCTTGACTTGTCTTGTCAATTTGTCTTGTCTTGTCTTTACAAGTTGTATTGTCTTGGCCTGACAAGTTGTCTTGTCTTGTCTTGTCAAGTTGTCTTGTCTTGTCTTTTCTTGTCTTGACAAGTTGTCTTGTTTTGACAAGTTGTCTTGTCTTGTCTTAACAATTTTCTTGTCTTGTCTTATCTTGTCTTGCCTTATCTTGAGAAGTTGTCTTGTCTTGTCTTGACAAGTTGTCTTGCCTTGTCATGTCTTGACAAGTTTTCTATGTCATTTCTTGTCCGGTTTTGACAAGTTGTCATGTCTTGTCTTCTCTAGACAAGTTGTCTTGTCTTGTCTTGTCTTGACAAGTTGTCTTGTCTGTCTTGTCTTGACGAGTTTGTCATGTCTTGTGTTGTCTTGACAAGTTGTCTTGTATTGTCTTTTATTGTCTTGTCTTGCCTTGTCTTGTCTTGTCTTTTCTTGTCTTGTCTTGTCTTGACAAGTTGTCTTGTCTTGACAAGTTAACTTGTCTTGTGTTGACGAGTTGTCTGTCTTTCTTGTCTTGTTTTAACAAGTTGTCATGTCTTGTCTTGTCTAGACAAGTTGTCTTGTCTTGTCTTGACAAATTGTCTTGTCTTGTCTTGTATTGACAAGTTGTCTTGTCTTGCCTTGTCTTGACAAGTTGTCTTGTCTTGTCTTGACAAGTTGCCTTGTTTTGACAAGTTGTCTTGTCTTGTCTTGACAATTTTCTTGTCTTATCTTGTCTTGTCTTGTCTTGTATTGTCTTGACATGTTGTCTTGTCTTGACAAGTTGTCTTGTCTTGACAAGTTGTCTTGTCTTGTCTTGTCTTGACAAGTTGTCTTGTCTTGTCTTGTCTTGACAAGTTGTCATGTCTTGTCTTGACCAGTTGTCTTGTCTTGTCTTGCCTTGTCTTGCCTTGTCTTGAAAAGTTCTCTTGTCTTGTCTTGTCTTTTCCTTGTCTTGACAAGTTGTCTTGTCTTGTCTTGACAAGTTGACTTGTCTTCACAAGTTGTTTTGTCTTGTCTTGGCAAGTTGGCTAGTCTTGTCTTGTCTTGGCAAGTTGTCTTGTCTTGTCTTGACAAGTTGTCTTGACAAGTTGTCATGTCTTGTCTTGTCTTGTCTTATCTTGTTTTGTCATGTCTTGTCTTGACAAGTTGTCTTGTCTTGTCCTATCTTGTCTTGTCTTGACAAGTTGTCATGTCTTGTCTTGTCTTGACAAGTTGTCTTGTCTTTTCTTGACAAGTTGTCTTGTCATGTCTTGACAAGTTTTCTTGTCATTTCTTGTCTTGTTTTGACAAGTTGTTATGTCTTGTCTTCTCTAGACAAGTTGTCATGTCTAGTCTTCTCTAGACAAGTTGTCTTGTCTTGTCTTGTCTTGACAAGTTGTCTTGTCTTGTCTTGTCTTGACGAGTTGTCATGTCTTGTCTTGTCTTGACAAGTTGTCTTGTATTGTCTTTTCTTGTCTTGTCTTGTCTTGTCTTGTCATGTCTTGTCTTGTCTTGTCTTGTCTTGTCTTGTCTTGTCTTGACAAGTTGTCTTGTCTTGACAAGTTGTCTTGTCTTGACAAGTTAACTTGTCTTGTCTTGACGAGTTGTCTTGCCTTGTCTTGTCTTGACAAGTTGTCTTGTCTTTTCTTGTCTTGTTTTGACAAGTTGTCATGTCTTGTCTTGTCTAGACAAGTTGTCTTGTCTTGTCTTGACAAGCTGTCTTGTCTTGTCTTGTATTGACAAGTTGTCTTGTCTTGCCTTGTCTTGACAAGTTGTCTTGTTTTGACAATTTGTCTTGTCTTGTCTTGACAATTTTCTTGTCTTGTCTTGTCTTGTCTTGTATTGTCTTGACATGTTGTCTTGTCTTGACAAGTTGTCTTGTCTTGACAAGTTGTCTTGTCTTGACAAGTTGTCTTGTCTTGTCTTGTCTTGACAAGTTGTCTTGTCTTGTCTTGACAAGTTGTCATGTCTTGTCTTGACCAGTTGTCTTGTCTTGTCTTGTCTTGTCTTGCCTTGTGTTGAAAAGTACTCTTGTCTTGTCTTGTCTTGTCTTGTCTTGTCAAGTTGTCTTGTCTTGACAAGTTGTCTTGTCTTGACACTTAACTTGTATTGTGTTGACGAGTTGTCTTGCCTTGTCTTGTCTTGACAAGTTGTCTTGTCTTTTCTTGTCTTGTTTTAACAAGTTGTCATGTCTTGTCTTGTCTAGACAAGTTGTCTTGTCTTGTCTTGGCTTGACAACTTGTCTTGTCTTGTCTTGTATTGGCAAGTTGTCTTGTCTTGCCTTGTCTTGACAAGTTGTCTTGTCTTGTCTTGACAAGTTGTCTTGTTTTGACAAGTTGTCTTGTCTTGTCTTGACAATTTTATTGTCTTGTCTTGTCTTGTCTTGTCTTGTATTGTCTTGACATGTTGTCTTGTCTTGACAAGTTGTCTTGTCTTGACAAGTTGTCTTGTCTTGCCTTGTCTTGAAAAGTTCTCTTGTCTTGTCTTGTCTTTTCCTTGTTTTGACAAGTTGTCTTGTCTTGTCTTGTCTTGACAAGTTGACTTGTCTTGACAAGTTGTTTTGTCTTGTCTTGGCAAGTTGGCTAGTCTTGTCTTGTCTTGGCAAGTTGTCTTGTCTTGTCTTGTCTTGACAAGTTGTCTTAAAAAGTTGTCATGTCTTGTCTTGTCTTGTCTTGTCTTGTTTTGTTTTGTCTTGTCTTGTCTTGACAAGTTGTCTTGTCTTGTCCTATCTTGTCTTGACAAGTTGTCATGTCTTGTCTTGACAAGTTGTCATGTCTTGTCTTGTCTTGACAAGTTGTCTTGTCTTTTCTTGACAAGTTGTCTTGTCATGTCTTGACAAGTTTTCTTGTCATTTCTTGTCTTGTTTTGACAAGTTGTCATGTCTTGTCTTCTCTAGACAAGTTGTCTTGTCTTGTCTTGTATTGACAAGTTGTCTTGTCTTGCCTTGTCTTGACAAGTTGTCTTGTCTTGTCTTGACAAGTTGTCTTGTTTTGACAAGTTGTCTTGTCTTGTCTTGACAATTTTCTTGTCTTGTCTTGTCTTGTATTGTCTTGACATGTTGTCTTGTCTTGACAAGTTGTCTTGTCTTGACAAGTTGTCTTGTCTTGTCTTGACAAGTTGTCTTGTCTTGTCTTGTCTTGACAAGTTGTCATGTCTTGTCTTGACCAGTTGTCTTGTCTTGTCTTGTCTTGCCTTGTCTTGAAAAGTTCTCTTATCTTGTCTTGTCTTTTCCTTGTCTTGACAAGTTGTCTTGTCTTTTCTTGTCTTGACAAGTTGACTTGTCTTGACAAGTTGTTTTGTCTTGTCTTGGCAAGTTAGCTAGTCTTGTCTTGTCTTGGCAAGTTGTCTTGTCTTGCCTTGTCTTGACAAGTTTTTATGTCTTGTCTTGTCTTGTCTTGTCTTGACAAGTTGTCTTGTCTTGTCTTGTCTTAACAAGTTGTCTTGTCTTGTCTTGACATGTTGTCTTGTCTTGTCTTTTCTGGTCTTGACAATTTGTCTTATTTTGACAAGTGGTCTTGTCTTGTCTTGACAAAGTATTGTCATGTCTTGTCTTGTCTTTGATTGTCTTGACAAGTTGTCTTGTCTTGACAAGTTGTCTTGTCTTGTCTTGACAAGTTGTCTTGTCTTGTCTTGTCTTGACAAGTTGTCATGTCTTGTCTTGACCAGTTGTCGTGTCTTGTCTTGTCTTGTCTTGTCTTGCCTTGTCTTGAAAAGTTCTCTTGTCTTGTCTTGTCTTTTCCTTGTCTTGACAAGTTGTCTTGTCTTGTCTTGACAAGTTGACTTGTCTTGACAAGTTGTTTTGTCTTGTCTTGGCAAGTTGGCTAGTCTTGTCTTGTCTTGGCAAGTTGTCTTGTCTTGTCTTGTCTTGACAAGTTGTCATGTCTTGTCTTGTCTTGTCTTGTCTTGTCTTGTCTTGTCTTGTCTTGACAAGTTGTCTTGTCTTGTCTTGTCTTGACAAGTTGTCTTGTCTTGTCTTGACAAGTTGTCTTGTCTTGTCTTTTCTGGTCTTGACAAGTTGTCTTATTTTGACAAGTGGTCTTGTCTTGTCTTGACAAATTTCTTGTCATGTCTTGTCTTGTCTTTGATTGTCTTGGACAAGTTGTCTTGTCTTGACAAGTTGTATTGTCTTTATTCAGTAATCTTGTCTTGTCTTGACAAGTTCTCTTGTCTTGTCTTAACAAGTTGTCTTGTCTTGTCTTGACAAGTTGTCTTGTCTTGTCTTTGATTGTCTTGACAAGTTGTCTTGTCTTGACAAGTTGTCTTGTCTTGTCTTGACAAGTTGTCTTGTCTTGTCTTGACAAGTTTGTCTTGTCTTGTCTTCTCTTGACAAGTTGTCATGTCTTGTCTTGACCAGTTGTCTTGTCTTGTCTTGTCTTGTCTTGCCTTGTCTTGAAAAGTTCTCTCTTGTCTTGTCTTGTCTTTTCCTTGTCTTGACAAGTTGTCTTGTCTTGTCTTGACAAGTTGACTTGTATTGACAAGTTGTTTTGTCTTGTCTTGGCAAGTTGGCTAGTCTTGTCTTGTCTTGGCAAGTTGTCTTGTCTTGTCTTGTCTTGTCTTGACAAGTTGTCTTGACAAGTTGTCATGTCTTGTCTTGACTTGTCTTGTCTTGTCTAGTCTTGTCTTGTCTTGTCTTGTCTTGACAAGTTGTCTTGTCTTGTCTTGTCTTGACAAGTTGTCTGGTGTTGTCTTGACCAAGTTGTCTTGTCTTGTCTTTTCTGGTCTTGACAAGTTGTCTTGTCTTGTCTTTTCTGGTCTTGACAAGTTGTCTTATTTTGACAAGTGGTCTTATCTTGTCTTGACAAATTTCGTGTCATGTCTTGTCTTGTCTTTGATTGTCTTGACAAGTTCTCTTGTCTTGACAAGTTCTCTTGTCTTTATCAGTAATCTTGTCTTGTCTTGACAAGTTGTCTTGTCTTGTCTTGACAAGTTGTCTTGTCTTGACAAGTTGTCATGTCTTGTTTTGTCTTGACAAATTGTCTTGTCTTGTCTTGACAAGCTGTCTTGTCTTGTCTTATCTTGTCTTGACAAGTTGTCTTGTCTTGTCTTGATGAGTTGTCTTCTCTTGTATTGTCTTTCCTTGTCTTGACAAGTTTTCTTGTCTTGTCTTGTCAATTTGTCTTGTCTTGTCTTTACAAGTTGTATTGTCTTGGCTTGACAAGTTGTCTTGTCTTGTCTTGTCAAGTTGTCTTGTCTTGTCTTGTCTTTTCTTGTCTTGACAAGTTGTCTTGTTTTGACAAGTTGTCTTGTCTTGTCTCAACAATGTTCTTGTCTTGTCTTGTCTTGTCTTGCCTTATCTTGAGAAGCTGTCTTGTCTTGTCTTGACAAGTTGTCTTGCCTTGTCATGTCTTGACAAGTTTTCTTGTCATTTCTTGTCTTGTTTTGACAAGTTGTCATGTCTTGTCTTCTCTTGACAGGTTGTTTTGTCTTGTCTTGAGGAGTTGTCATGTCTTGTCTTGTCTTGACAAGTTGTCTTGTCTTGTCTTGTCTTGTCTTGTCTTGTCTTGTCTTGTCTTGTCTTGACAAGCTGTCTTGTCTTGACAAGTTGTCTTGTCTTGACAAGTTAACTTGTCTTGTCTTGACGAGTTGTCTGGCCTTGTCTTGTCTTGCCAAGTTGTCTTGTCTTTTCTTGTCTTGTTTTGACAAGTTGTCCATGTCTTGTCTTGTCTAGAAAAGTAGTCTTGTCTTGTCTTGTCTTGTCTTGACAAGTTGTCTTGTCTTGTCTTGTATTGACAAGTTGTCTTGTCTTGACAAGTTGTCTTGTCTTGACAAGTTGTCTTGTTTTGACAAGTTGTCTTGTCTTGTCTTGACAATTTTCTTGTCTTTTCTTGTCTTGTCTTGTCTTGTATTGTCTTGACATGTTGTCTTGTCTTGACAAGATTGTCTTGTCTTGACAAGTTGTCTTGTCTTGTCTTGTCTTGTCTTGACAAGTTGTCTTGTCTTGTCTTGACAAGTTGTCTTGTCTTGTCTTGTCTTGACAAGTTGTCATGTCTTGTCTTGACCAGTTGTGTTGTCTTGTCTTGTCTTGTCTTGCCTTGTCTTGAAAAGTTCTCTTGTCTTGTCCTGTCTTTTCCTTGTCTTGATAAGTTGTCTTGTCTTGTCTTGTCTTGACAAGTTGACTTGTCTTGACAAGTTGTTTTGTCTTGTCTTGGCAAGTTGGCTAGTCTTGTCTTGTCTTGGCAAGTTGTCTTGTCGTGTCTTGTCTTGACAAGTTGTCTTGACAAGTTGTCATGTCTTGTCTTGTCTTGTCTTGTCTTGTCTTGACTTGTCTTGTCTTGTCTTGTCTTGTCTTGACAAGTTGTCATGTCTTGTCTTGTCTTAACAAGTTGTCTTGTCTTGTCTTGACAAGTTGTCTTGTCTTGTCTTTTCTGGTCTTGACAAGTTGTCTTATTTTGACAAGTGGTCTTGTCTTGTCTTGACAAATTTCTTGTCATGTCTTGTCTTGTCTTTGATTGTCTTGACAAGTTGTCTTGTCTTGACAAGTTGTATTGTCTTTATCAGTAATCTTGTCTTGTCTTGACAAGTTCTCTTGTCTTGTCTTAACAAGTTGTCTTGTCTTGTCTTGACAAGTTGTCTTGTCTTGTCTTTGATTGTCTTGACAAGTTGTCTTGTCTTGACAAGTTGTCTTGTCTTGTCTTGACAAGTTGTCTTGTCTTGTCTTGTCTTGTCTTGTCTTGTCTTGACTTGTCTTGTCTTGTCTTGTCTTGTCTTGACAAGTTGTCATGTCTTGTCTTGTCTTAACAAGTTGTCTTGTCTTGTCTTGACAAATTTCTTGTCATGTCTTGTCTTGTCTTTGATTGTCTTGACAAGTTGTCTTGTCTTGACAAGTTGTCTTGTCTTGACAAGTTGTCATGTCTTGTTTTGTCTTGACAAATTGTCTTGTCTTGACAAGTTGTCTTGTCTTGTCTTATCTTGTCTTGACAAGTTGTCATGTCTTGTCTTGTCTTGACAAGTTGTCTTGTCTTTTCTTGATGAGTTGTCTTGTCTTGTATTGTCTTTCCTTGTCTTGACATGTTTTCTTGACTTGTCTTGTCAATTTGTCTTGTCTTGTCTTTACAAGTTGTATTGTCTTGGCCTGACAAGTTGTCTTTGTCTTGTCTTGTCAAGTTGTCTTGTCTTGTCTTTTCTTGTCTTGACAAGTTGTCTTGTTTTGACAAGTTGTCTTGTCTTGTCTTAAACAATTTTCTTGTCTTGTCTTATCTTGTCTTGCCTTTATCTTGAGAAGTTGTCTTGTCTTGTCTTGACAAGTTGTCTTGCCTTGTCATGTCTTGACAAGTTTTCTTGTCATTTCTTGTCTTGTTTTGACAAGTTGTCATGTCTTGTCTTCTCTAGACAAGTTGTCTTGTCTTGTCTTGACAAGTTGTCTTGTCTTGTCTTGTCTTGACGAGTTGTCATGTCTTGTGTTGTCTTGACAAGTTGTCTTGTATTGTCTTTTATTGTCTTGTCTTGCCTTGTCTTGTCTTGTCTTGTCTTTTCTTGTCTTGTCTTGTCTTGACAAGTTGTCTTGTCTTGACAAGTTAACTTGTCTTGTGTTGACGAGTTGTCTTGTCTTTTCTTGTCTTGTTTTAACAAGTTGTCATGTCTTGTCTTGTCTAGACAAGTTGTCTTGTCTTGTCTTGTCTTGACAAATTGTCTTGTCTTGTCTTGTATTGACAAGTTGTCTTGTCTTGCCTTGTCTTGACAAGTTGTCTTGTCTTGTCTTGACAAGTTGCCTTGTTTTGACAAGTTGTCTTGTCTTGTCTTGACAATTTTCTTGTCTTATCTTGTCTTGTCTTGTCTTGTATTGTCTTGACATGTTGTCTTGTCTTGACAAGTTGTCTTGTCTTGACAAGTTGTCTTGTCTTGTCTTGTCTTGACAAGTTGTCTTGTCTTGTCTTGTCTTGACAAGTTGTCATGTCTTGTCTTGACCAGTTGTCTTGTCTTGTCTTGCCTTGTCTTGCCTTGTCTTGAAAAGTTCTCTTGTTCTTGTCTTGTCTTTTCCTTGTTTTTGACAAGTTGTCTTGTCTTGTCTTGACAAGTTGACTTGTCTTCACAAGTTGTTTTGTCTTGTCTTGGCAAGTTGGCTAGTCTTGTCTTGTCTTGGCAAGTTGTCTTGTCTTGTCTTGTCTTGACAAGTTGTCTTGACAAGTTGTCATGTCTTGTCTTGTCTTGTCTTATCTTGTTTTGTCATGTCTTGTCTTGGACAAGTTGTCTTGTCTTGTCCTATCTTGTCTTGACAAGTTGTCATGTCTTGTCTTGTCTTGACAAGTTGTCTTGTCTTTTCTTGACAAGTTGTCTTGTCATGTCTTGACAAGTTTTCTTGTCATTTCTTGTCTTGTTTTGACAAGTTGTTATGTCCTTGTCTTCTCTAGACAAGTTGTCATGTCTAGTCTTCTCTAGACAAGTTGTCTTGTCTTGTCTTGTCTTGACAAGTTGTCTTGTCTTGTCTTGTCTTGACGAGTTGTCATGTCTTGTCTTGTCTTGACAAGTTGTCTTGTATTGTCTTTTCTTGTCTTGTCTTGTCTTGTCTTGTCATGTCTTGTCTTGTCTTGTCTTGTCTTGTCTTGTCTTGTCTTGACAAGTTGTCTTGTCTTGACAAGTTGTCTTGTCTTGACAAGTTAACTTGTCTTGTCTTGACGAGTTGTCTTGCCTTGTCTTGTCTTGACAAGTTGTCTTGTCTTTTCTTGTCTTGTTTTGACAAGTTGTCATGTCTTGTCTTGTCTATACAAGTTGTCTTGTCTTGTCTTGACAAGTTGTCTTGTCTTGTCTTGTATTGACAAGTTGTCTTGTCTTGCCTTGTCTTGACAAGTTGTCTTGTTTTGACAAGTTGTCTTGTCTTGTCTTGACAATTTTCTTGTCTTGTCTTGTCTTGTCTTGTATTGTCTTGACATGTTGTCTTGTCTTGACAAGTTGTCTTGTCTTGACAAGTTGTCTTGTCTTGACAAGTTGTCTTGTCTTGTCTTGTCTTGACAAGTTGTCTTGTCTTGTCTTGACAAGTTGTCATGTCTTGTCTTGACCAGTTGTCTTGTCTTGTCTTGTCTTGTCTTGCCTTGTGTTGAAAAGTACTCTTGTCTTGTCTTGTCTTGTCTTGTCTTGACAAGTTGTCTTGTCTTGACAAGTTGTCTTGTCTTGACAAGTTAACTTGTATTGTGTTGACGAGTTGTCTTGCCTTGTCTTGTCTTGACAAGTTGTCTTGTCTTTTCTTGTCTTGTTTTAACAAGTTGTCATGTCTTGTCTTGTCTAGACAAGTTGTCTTGTCTTGTCTTGGCTTGACAACTTGTCTTGTCTTGTCTTGTATTGACAAGTTGTCTTGTCTTGCCTTGTCTTGACAAGTTGTCTTGTCTTGTCTTGACAAGTTGTCTTGTTTTGACAAGTTGTCTTGTCTTGTCTTGACAATTTTATTGTCTTGTCTTGTCTTGTCTTGTCTTGTATTGTCTTGACATGTTGTCTTGTCTTGACAAGTTGTCTTGTCTTGACAAGTTGTCTTGTCTTGCCTTGTCTTGAAAAGTTCTCTTGTCTTGTCTTGTCTTTTCCTTGTTTTGACATGTTGTCTTGTCTTGTCTTGTCTTGACAAGTTGACTTGTCTTGACAAGTTGTTTTGTCTTGTCTTGGCAAGTTGGCTAGTCTTGTCTTGTCTTGGCAAGTTGTCTTGTCTTGTCTTGTCTTGACAAGTTGTCTTGACAAGTTGTCATGTCTTGTCTTGTCTTGTCTTGTCTTGTTTTGTTTTGTCTTGTCTTGTCTTGACAAGTTGTCTTGTCTTGTCCTATCTTGTCTTGACAAGTTGTCATGTCTTGTCTTGACAAGTTGTCATGTCTTGTCTTGTCTTGACAAGTTGTCTTGTCTTTTCTTGACAAGTTGTCTTGTCATGTCTTGACAAGTTTTCTTGTCATTTCTTGTCTTGTTTTGACAAGTTGTCATGTCTTGTCTTCTCTAGACAAGTTGTCATGTCTTGTCTTCTCTAGACAAGTTGTCTTGTCTTGTCTTGTCTTGACAGGTTGTCTTGTCTTGTCTTGTCTTGTCTTGTCTTGACGAGTTGTCATGTCTTGTCTTGTCTTGACAAGTTGTCATGTCTTGTCTTGTCTTGTCTTGTCTTGTCTTGTCATGTCTTGTCTTGTCTTGTCTTGTCTTGACAAGTTGTCTTGTCTTGACAAGTTGTCTTGTCTTGACAAGTTAACTTTTCTTGTCTTGACGAGTTGTCTTGCGTTGTCTTGTCTTGACAAGTTGTCTTGTCTTTTCTTGTCTTGTTTTGACAAGTTATCATGTCTTGTCTTGTCTAGACAAATTGTCTTGTCTTGTCTTGACAAGTTGTCTTGTCTTGTCTTGTCTTGTCTTGTTTTGTTTTGTCTTGTCTTGTCTTGACAAGTTGTCTTGTCTTGTCCTATCTTGTCTTGACAAGTTGTCATGTCTTGTCTTGACAAGTTGTCATGTCTTGTCTTGTCTTGACAAGTTGTCTTGTCTTTTCTTGACAAGTTGTCTTGTCATGTCTTGACAAGTTTTCTTGTCATTTCTTGTCTTGTTTTGACAAGTTGTCATGTCTTGTCTTCTCTAGACAAGTTGTCATGTCTTGTCTTCTCTAGACAAGTTGTCTTGTCTTGTCTTGTCTTGACAGGTTGTCTTGTCTTGTCTTGTCTTGTCTTGACGAGTTGTCATGTCTTGTCTTGTCTTGACAAGTTGTCTTGTCTTGTCTTGACAAGTTGTCTTGTCTTGTCTTCTCTTGACAAGTTGTCATGTCTTGTCTTGACCAGTTGTCTTGTCTTGTCTTGTCTTGTCTTGCCTTGTCTTGAAAAGTTCTCTTGTCTTGTCTTGTCTTTTCCTTGTCTTGACAAGTTGTCTTGTCTTGTCTTGACAAGTTGACTTGTCTTGACAAGTTGTTTTGTCTTGTCTTGGCAAGTTGGCTAGTCTTGTCTTGTCTTGGCAAGTTGTCTTGTCTTGTCTTGTCTTGTCTTGACAAGTTGTCTTGACAAGTTGTCATGTCTTGTCTTGACTTGTCTTGTCTTGTCTAGTCTTGTCTTGTCTTGTCTTGTCTTGACAAGTTGTCTTGTCTTGTCTTGTCTTGACAAGTTGTCTGGTGTTGTCTTGACAAGTTGTCTTGTCTTGTCTTTTCTGGTCTTGACAAGTTGTCTTGTCTTGTCTTTTCTGGTCTTGACAAGTTGTCTTATTTTGACAAGTGGTCTTGTCTTGTCTTGACAAATTTCGTGTCATGTCATGTCTTGTCTTGTCTTTGATTGTCTTGACAAGTTCTCTTGTCTTGACAAGTTCTCTTGTCTTTATCAGTAATCTTGTCTTGTCTTGACAAGTTGTCTTGTCTTGTCTTGACAAGTTGTCTTGTCTTGACAAGTTGTCATGTCTTGTCTTGTCTTGACAAGTTGTCTTGTCTTGTCTTGATGAGTTGTCTTGTCTTGTATTGTCTTTCCTTGTCTTGACAAGTTTTCTTGTCTTGTCTTGTCAATTTGTCTTGTCTTGTCTTTACAAGTTGTATTGCCTTGGCTTGACAAGTTGTCTTGTCTTGTGTTGTCAAGTTGTCTTGTCTTGTCTTATCTTTTCTCCTCTTGACAAGTTGTCTTGTCTTGTCTTGACAATTTTCTTGTCTTGTCTTGTCTTGCCTTGCCTTATCTTGAGAAGTTGTCTTGTCTTGTCTTGTCTTCACAAGTTGTCTTGCCTTGTCATGTCTTGACAAGTTTTCTTGTCATTTCTTGTCTTGTTTTGACAAGTTGTCATGTCTTGTCTTCTCAGACAAATTGTCTTGTCTTGTCTTGTCTTGACAAATTGTCTTGTCTTGTCTTGTTTTGACGAGTTGTCATGTCTTGTCTTGTCTTGACAAGTTCTCTTGTATTGTCTTTTCTTGTCTTGTCTTGTCTTGTCTTGTCTTGTCTTGACAAGTTGTCTTGTCTTGACAAGTTGTCTTGTCTTGACAAGTTAACTTGTCTTGTCTTGATGAGTTGTCTTGCCTTGTCTTGTCTTGACAAGTTGTCTTGTCTTTTCTTGTCTTGTTTTGACAAGTTGTCATGTCTTGTCTTGTCTAGACAAGTTGTCTTGTCTTGTCTTGTCTTGACAAGTTGTCTTGTCTTGTCTTGTATTGACAAGTTGTCTTGTCTTGCCTTGTCTTGACAAGTTGTCTTGTCTTGTCTTGACAAGTTGTCTTGTTTTGACAAGTTGTCTTGTCTTGTCTTGACAATTTTCTTGTCTTGTCTTGTCTTGTATTGTCTTGACATGTTGTCTTGTCTTGACAAGTTGTCTTGTCTTGACAAGTTGTCTTGTATTGTCTTGTCTTGACAAGTTGTCTTGTCTTGTCTTGACAAGTTGTCTTGTCTTGTCTTGTCTTGACAAGTTGTCATGTCTTGTCTTGACCAGTTGTCTTGTCTTGTCTTGTCTTGCCTTGTCTTGAAAAGTTCTCTTATCTTGTCTTGTCTTTTCCTTGTCTTGACAAGTTGTCTTGTCTTTTCTTGTCTTGACAAGTTGACTTGTCTTGACAAGTTGTTTTGTCTTGTCTTGGCAAGTTAGCTAGTCTTGTCTTGTCTTGGCAAGTTGTCTTGTCTTGTCTTGTCTTGACAAGTTTTTATGTCTTGTCTTGTCTTGTCTTGTCTTGACAAGTTGTCTTGTCTTGTCTTGTCTTAACAAGTTGTCTTGTCTTGTCTTGACAAGTTGTCTTGTCTTGTCTTTTCTGGTCTTGACAATTTGTCTTATTTTGACAAGTGGTCTTGTCTTGTCTTGACAAATTTATTGTCATGTCTTGTCTTGTCTTTGATTGTCTTGACAAGTTGTCTTGTCTTGACAAGTTGTCTTGTCTTGTCTTGACAAGTTGTCTTGTCTTGTCTTGTCTTGACAAGTTGTCATGTCTTGTCTTGACCAGTTGTCTTGTCTTGTCTTGTCTTGTCTTGTCTTGTCTTGTCTTGTCTTGTCTTGTCTTGTCTTGCCTTGTCTTGAAACGTTCTCTTGTCTTGTCTTGTCTTTTCCTTGTCTTGACAAGTTGTCTTGTCTTGTCTTGACAAGTTGACTTGTCTTGACAAGTTGTTTTGTCTTGTCTTGGCAAGTTGGCTAGTCTTGTCTTGTCTTGGCAAGTTGTCTTGTCTTGTCTTGTCTTGACAAGTTGTCATGTCTTGTCTTGTCTTGTCTTGTCTTGTCTTGTCTTGACAAGTTGTCTTGTCTTGTCTTGTCTTGACAAGTTGTCTTGTCTTGTCTTGACAAGTTGTCTTGTCTTGTCTTTTCTGGTCTTGACAAGTTGTCTTATTTTGACAAGTGGTCTTGTCTTGTCTTGACAAATTTCTTGTCATGTCTTGTCTTGTCTTTGATTGTCTTGACAAGTTGTCTTGTCTTGACAAGTTGTATTGTCTTTATCAGTAATCTTGTCTTGTCTTGACAAGTTCTCTTGTCTTGTCTTAACAAGTTGTCTTGTCTTGTCTTGACAAGTTGTCTTGTCTTGTCTTTGATTGTCTTGACAAGTTTTCTTGTCTTGACAAGTTGTCTTGTCTTGTCTTGACAAGTTGTCTTGTCTTGTCTTGACAAGTTGTCTTGTCTTGTCTTCTCTTGACAAGTTGTCATGTCTTGTCTTGACCAGTTGTCTTGTCTTGTCTTGTCTTGTCTTGCCTTGTCTTGAAAAGTTCTCTTGTCTTGTCTTGTCTTTTCCTTGTCTTGACAAGTTGTCTTGTCTTGTCTTGACAAGTTGACTTGTCTTGACAAGTTGTTTTGTCTTGTCTTGGCAAGTTGGCTAGTCTTGTCTTGTCTTGGCAAGTTGTCTTGTCTTGTCTTGTCTTGTCTTGACAAGTTGTCTTGACAAGTTGTCATGTCTTGTCTTGACTTGTCTTGTCTTGTCTAGTCTTGTCTTGTCTTGTCTTGTCTTGACAAGTTGTCTTGTCTTGTCTTGTCTTGACAAGTTGTCTGGTGTTGTCTTGACAAGTTGTCTTGTCTTGTCTTTTCTGGTCTTGACAAGTTGTCTTGTCTTGTCTTTTCTGGTCTTGACAAGTTGTCTTATTTTGACAAGTGGTCTTGTCTTGTCTTGACAAATTTCGTGTCATGTCTTGTCTTGTCTTTGATTGTCTTGACAAGTTCTCTTGTCTTGACAAGTTCTCTTGTCTTTATCAGTAATCTTGTCTTGTCTTGACAAGTTGTCTTGTCTTGTCTTGACAAGTTGTCTTGTCTTGACAAGTTGTCATGTCTTGTTTTGTCTTGACAAATTGTCTTGTCTTGTCTTGACAAGCTGTCTTGTCTTGTCTTATCTTGTCTTGAGAAGTTGTCATGTCTTGTCTTGTCTTGACAAGTTGTCTTGTCTTGTCTTGATGAGTTGTCTTCTCTTGTATTGTCTTTCCTTGTCTTGACAAGTTTTCTTGTCTTGTCTTGTCAATTTGTCTTGTCTTGTCTTTACAAGTTGTATTGTCTTGGCTTGACAAGTTGTCTTGTCTTGTCTTGTCAAGTTGTCTTGTCTTGTCTTGTCTTTTCTTGTCTTGACAAGTTGTCTTGTTTTGACAAGTTGTCTTGTCTTGTCTCAACAATGTTCTTGTCTTGTCTTGTCTTGTCTTGCCTTATCTTGAGAAGCTGTCTTGTCTTGTCTTGACAAGTTGTCTTGCCTTGTCATGTCTTGACAAGTTTTCTTGTCATTTCTTGTCTTGTTTTGACAAGTTGTCATGTCTTGTCTTCTCTAGACAGGTTGTTTTGTCTTGTCTTGAGGAGTTGTCATGTCTTGTCTTGTCTTGACAAGTTGTCTTGTCTTGTCTTGTCTTGTCTTGTCTTGTCTTGTCTTGTCTTGACAAGCTGTCTTGTATTGACAAGTTGTCTTGTCTTGTCTTGTCTTGACAAGTTGTCTGGTGTTGTCTTGACAAGTTGTCTTGTCTTGTCTTTTCTGGTCTTGACAAGTTGTCTTGTCTTGTCTTTTCTGGTCTTGACAAGTTGTCTTATTTTGACAAGTGGTCTTGTCTTGTCTTGACAAATTTCGTGTCATGTCTTGTCTTGTCTTTGATTGTCTTGACAAGTTCTCTTGTCTTGACAAGTTCTCTTGTCTTTATCAGTAATCTTGTCTTGTCTTGACAAGTTGTCTTGTCTTGTCTTGACAAGTTGTCTTGTCTTGACAAGTTGTCATGTCTTGTTTTGTCTTGACAAATTGTCTTGTCTTGTCTTGACAAGCTGTCTTGTCTTGTCTTATCTTGTCTTGAGAAGTTGTCATGTCTTGTCTTGTCTTGACAAGTTGTCTTGTCTTGTCTTGATGAGTTGTCTTCTCTTGTATTGTCTTTCCTTGTCTTGACAAGTTTTCTTGTCTTGTCTTGTCAATTTGTCTTGTCTTGTCTTTACAAGTTGTATTGTCTTGGCTTGACAAGTTGTCTTGTCTTGTCTTGTCAAGTTGTCTTGTCTTGTCTTGTCTTTTCTTGTCTTGACAAGTTGTCTTGTTTTGACAAGTTGTCTTGTCTTGTCTCAACAATGTTCTTGTCTTGTCTTGTCTTGTCTTGCCTTATCTTGAGAAGCTGTCTTGTCTTGTCTTGACAAGTTGTCTTGCCTTGTCATGTCTTGACAAGTTTTCTTGTCATTTCTTGTCTTGTTTTGACAAGTTGTCATGTCTTGTCTTCTCTAGACAGGTTGTTTTGTCTTGTCTTGAGGAGTTGTCATGTCTTGTCTTGTCTTGACAAGTTGTCTTGTCTTGTCTTGTCTTGTCTTGTCTTGTCTTGTCTTGTCTTGACAAGCTGTCTTGTCTTGACAAGTTGTCTTGTCTTGACAAGTTAACTTGTCTTGTCTTGACGAGTTGTCTGGCCTTGTCTTGTCTTGCCAAGTTGTCTTGTCTTTTCTTGTCTTGTTTTGACAAGTTGTCATGTCTTGTCTTGTCTAGAAAAGTAGTCTTGTCTTGTCTTGTCTTGTCTTGACAAGTTGTCTTGTCTTGTCTTGTATTGACAAGTTGTCTTGTCTTGACAAGTTGTCTTGTCTTGACAAGTTGTCTTGTTTTGACAAGTTGTCTTGTCTTGTCTTGACAATTTTCTTGTCTTTTCTTGTCTTGTCTTGTCTTGTATTGTCTTGACATGTTGTCTTGTCTTGACAAGTTGTCTTGTCTTGACAAGTTGTCTTGTCTTGTCTTGTCTTGTCTTGACAAGTTGTCTTGTCTTGTCTTGACAAGTTGTCTTGTCTTGTCTTGTCTTGACAAGTTGTCATGTCTTGTCTTGACCAGTTGTGTTGTCTTGTCTTGTCTTGTCTTGCCTTGTCTTGAAAAGTTCTCTTGTCTTGTCCTGTCTTTTCCTTGTCTTGATAAGTTGTCTTGTCTTGTCTTGTCTTGACAAGTTGACTTGTCTTGACAAGTTGTTTTGTCTTGTCTTGGCAAGTTGGCTAGTCTTGTCTTGTCTTGGCAAGTTGTCTTGTCGTGTCTTGTCTTGACAAGTTGTCTTGACAAGTTGTCATGTCTTGTCTTGTCTTGTCTTGTCTTGACTTGTCTTGTCTTGTCTTGTCTTGTCTTGACAAGTTGTCATGTCTTGTCTTGTCTTAACAAGTTGTCTTGTCTTGTCTTGACAAGTTGTCTTGTCTTGTCTTTTCTGGTCTTGACAAGTTGTCTTATTTTGACAAGTGGTCTTGTCTTGTCTTGACAAATTTCTTGTCATGTCTTGTCTTGTCTTTGATTGTCTTGACAAGTTGTCTTGTCTTGACAAGTTGTCATGTCTTGACAAGTTGTCATGTCTTGTTTTGTCTTGACAAATTGTCTTGTCTTGACAAGTTGTCTTGTCTTGTCTTATCTTGTCTTGACAAGTTGTCATGTCTTGTCTTGTCTTGACAAGTTGTCTTGTCTTTTCTTGATGAGTTGTCTTGTCTTGTATTGTCTTTCCTTGTCTTGACAAGTTTTCTTGACTTGTCTTGTCAATTTGTCTTGTCTTGTCTTTACAAGTTGTATTGTCTTGGCCTGACAAGTTGTCTTGTCTTGTCTTGTCAAGTTGTCTTGTCTTGTCTTTTCTTGTCTTGACAAGTTGTCTTGTTTTGACAAGTTGTCTTGTCTTGTCTTAACAATTTTCTTGTCTTGTCTTATCTTGTCTTGCCTTATCTTGAGAAGTTGTCTTGTCTTGTCTTGACAAGTTGTCTTGCCTTGTCATGTCTTGACAAGTTTTCTTGTCATTTCTTGTCTTGTTTTGACAAGTTGTCATGTCTTGTCTTCTCTAGACAAGTTGTCTTGTCTTGTCTTGTCTTGACAAGTTGTCTTGTCTTGTCTTGTCTTGACGAGTTGTCATGTCTTGTGTTGTCTTGACAAGTTGTCTTGTATTGTCTTTTATTGTCTTGTCTTGCCTTGTCTTGTCTTGTCTTTTCTTGTCTTGTCTTGTCTTGACAAGTTGTCTTGTCTTGACAAGTTAACTTGTCTTGTGTTGACGAGTTGTCTTGTCTTTTCTTGTCTTGTTTTAACAAGTTGTCATGTCTTGTCTTGTCTAGACAAGTTGTCTTGTCTTGTCTTGACAAATTGTCTTGTCTTGTCTTGTATTGACAAGTTGTCTTGTCTTGCCTTGTCTTGACAAGTTGTCTTGTCTTGTCTTGACAAGTTGCCTTGTTTTGACAAGTTGTCTTGTCTTGTCTTGACAATTTTCTTGTCTTATCTTGTCTTGTCTTGTCTTGTATTGTCTTGACATGTTGTCTTGTCTTGACAAGTTGTCTTGTCTTGACAAGTTGTCTTGTCTTGTCTTGTCTTGACAAGTTGTCTTGTCTTGTCTTGTCTTGACAAGTTGTCATGTCTTGTCTTGACCAGTTGTCTTGTCTTGTCTTGCCTTGTCTTGCCTTGTCTTGAAAAGTTCTCTTGTCTTGTCTTGTCTTTTCCTTGTTTTGACAAGTTGTCTTGTCTTGTCTTGACAAGTTGACTTGTCTTCACAAGTTGTTTTGTCTTGTCTTGGCAAGTTGGCTAGTCTTGTCTTGTCTTGGCAAGTTGTCTTGTCTTGTCTTGTCTTGACAAGTTGTCTTGACAAGTTGTCATGTCTTGTCTTGTCTTGTCTTATCTTGTTTTGTCATGTCTTGTCTTGACAAGTTGTCTTGTCTTGTCCTATCTTGTCTTGACAAGTTGTCATGTCTTGTCTTGTCTTGACAAGTTGTCTTGTCTTTTCTTGACAAGTTGTCTTGTCATGTCTTGACAAGTTTTCTTGTCATTTCTTGTCTTGTTTTGACAAGTTGTTATGTCTTGTCTTCTCTAGACAAGTTGTCATGTCTAGTCTTCTCTAGACAAGTTGTCTTGTCTTGTCTTGTCTTGACAAGTTGTCTTGTCTTGTCTTGTCTTGACGAGTTGTCATGTCTTGTCTTGTCTTGACAAGTTGTCTTGTATTGTCTTTTCTTGTCTTGTCTTGTCTTGTCTTGTCTTGTCTTGTCTTGTCTTGTCTTGTCTTGTCTTGACAAGTTGTCTTGTCTTGACAAGTTGTCTTGTCTTGACAAGTTGTCTTGTCTTGACAAGTTAACTTGTCTTGTCTTGACGAGTTGTCTTGCCTTGTCTTGTCTTGACAAGTTGTCTTGTCTTTTCTTGTCTTGTTTTGACAAGTTGTCATGTCTTGTCTTGTCTAGACAAGTTGTCTTGTCTTGTCTTGACAAGTTGTCTTGTCTTGTATTGACAAGTTGTCTTGTCTTGCCTTGTCTTGACAAGTTGTCTTGTTTTGACAAGTTGTCTTGTCTTGTCTTGACAATTTTCTTGTCTTGTCTTGTCTTGTCTTGTATTGTCTTGACATGTTGTCTTGTCTTGACAAGTTGTCTTGTCTTGACAAGTTGTCTTGTCTTGACAAGTTGTCTTGTCTTGTCTTGTCTTGACAAGTTGTCTTGTCTTGTCTTGACAAGTTGTCATGTCTTGTCTTGACCAGTTGTCTTGTCTTGTCTTGTCTTGTCTTGCCTTGTGTTGAAAAGTACTCTTGTCTTGTCTTGTCTTGTCTTGTCTTGACAAGTTGTCTTGTCTTGACAAGTTGTCTTGTCTTGACAAGTTAACTTGTATTGTGTTGACGAGTTGTCTTGCCTTGTCTTGTCTTGACAAGTTGTCTTGTCTTTTCTTGTCTTGTTTTAACAAGTTGTCATGTCTTGTCTTGTCTAGACAAGTTGTCTTGTCTTGTCTTGGCTTGACAACTTGTCTTGTCTTGTCTTGTATTGACAAGTTGTCTTGTCTTGCCTTGTCTTGACAAGTTGTCTTGTCTTGTCTTGACAAGTTGTCTTGTTTTGACAAGTTGTCTTGTCTTGTCTTGACAATTTTATTGTCTTGTCTTGTCTTGTCTTGTCTTGTATTGTCTTGACATGTTGTCTTGTCTTGACAAGTTGTCTTGTCTTGACAAGTTGTCTTGTCTTGCCTTGTCTTGAAAAGTTCTCTTGTCTTGTCTTGTCTTTTCCTTGTTTTGACAAGTTGTCTTGTCTTGTCTTGTCTTGACAAGTTGACTTGTCTTGACAAGTTGTTTTGTCTTGTCTTGGCAAGTTGGCTAGTCTTGTCTTGTCTTGGCAAGTTGTCTTGTCTTGTCTTGTCTTGTCTTGACAAGTTGTCTTGACAAGTTGTCATGTCTTGTCTTGTCTTGTCTTGTCTTGTTTTGTTTTGTCTTGTCTTGTCTTGACAAGTTGTCTTGTCTTGTCCTATCTTGTCTTGACAAGTTGTCATGTCTTGTCTTGACAAGTTGTCATGTCTTGTCTTGTCTTGACAAGTTGTCTTGTCTTTTCTTGACAAGTTGTCTTGTCATGTCTTGACAAGTTTTCTTGTCATTTCTTGTCTTGTTTTGACAAGTTGTCATGTCTTGTCTTCTCTAGACAAGTTGTCATGTCTTGTCTTCTCTAGACAAGTTGTCTTGTCTTGTCTTGTCTTGACAGGTTGTCTTGTCTTGTCTTGTCTTGTCTTGACGAGTTGTCATGTCTTGTCTTGTCTTGACAAGTTGTCATGTCTTGTCTTGTCTTGTCTTGTCTTGTCTTGTCATGTCTTGTCTTGTCTTGTCTTGTCTTGACAAGTTGTCTTGTCTTGACAAGTTGTCTTGTCTTGACAAGTTAACTTGTCTTGTCTTGACGAGTTGTCTTGCGTTGTCTTGTCTTGACAAGTTGTCTTGTCTTTTCTTGTCTTGTTTTGACAAGTTATCATGTCTTGTCTTGTCTAGACAAATTGTCTTGTCTTGTCTTGACAAGTTGTCTTGTCTTGTCTTGTCTTGTCTTGTTTTGTTTTGTCTTGTCTTGTCTTGACAAGTTGTCTTGTCTTGTCCTATCTTGTCTTGACAAGTTGTCATGTCTTGTCTTGACAAGTTGTCATGTCTTGTCTTGTCTTGACAAGTTGTCTTGTCTTTTCTTGACAAGTTGTCTTGTCATGTCTTGACAAGTTTTCTTGTCATTTCTTGTCTTGTTTTGACAAGTTGTCATGTCTTGTCTTCTCTAGACAAGTTGTCATGTCTTGTCTTCTCTAGACAAGTTGTCTTGTCTTGTCTTGTCTTGACAGGTTGTCTTGTCTTGTCTTGTCTTGTCTTGACGAGTTGTCATGTCTTGTCTTGTCTTGACAAGTTGTCATGTCTTGTCTTGTCTTGTCTTGTCTTGTCATGTCTTGTCTTGTCTTGTCTTGTCTTGTCTTGTCTTGACAAGTTGTCTTGTCTTGACAAGTTGTCTTGTCTTGACAAGTTAACTTGTCTTGTCTTGACGAGTTGTCTTGCGTTGTCTTGTCTTGACAAGTTGTCTTGTCTTTTCTTGTCTTGTTTTGACAAGTTGTCATGTCTTGTCTTGTCTAGACAAATTGTCTTGTCTTGTCTTGACAAGTTGTCTTGTCTTGTCTTGTATTGACAAGTTGTCTTGTCTTGCCTTGACAAGTTGTCTTGTCTTGACAAGTTGTCTTGTTTTGACAAGTTGTCTTGTCTTGTCTTGACAATTTTCTTGTCTTGTCTTGTCTTGTCTTGTATTGTCTTGACATGTTGTCTTGTCTTGACAAGTTGTCTTGTCTTGACAAGTTGTCTTGTCTTGACAAGTTGTCTTGTCTTGTCTTGTCTTGACAAGTTGTCTTGTCTTGTCTTGACAAGTTGTCTTGTCTTGTCTTGTCTTGACAAGTTGTCATGTCTTGTCTTGACCAGTTGTCTTGTCTTGTCTTGTCTTGTCTTGCCTTGTCTTGAAAAGTTCTCTTTTCTTGTCTTGTCTTTTCCTTGTTTTGACAAGTTGTCTTGTCTTGTCTTGTCTTGACAAGTTGACTTGTCTTGACAAGTTGTTTTGTATTGTCTTGGCAAGTTGGCTAGTCTTGTCTTGTCTTGGCAAGTTGTCTTGTCTTGTCTTGTCTTGACAAGTTGTCGTGACAAGTTGTCGTGACAAGTTGTCATGTCTTGTCTTGTCTTGTCTTGTTTTTTTTTTGTCTTGTCTTGTCTTGACAAGTTGTCTTGTCTTGTCTTATCTTGTCTTGACAAGTTGTCATGTCTTGTCTTGTCTTGACAAGTTGTCTTGTCTTTTCTTGACAAGTTCTCTTGTCTTGTCATGTCTTGACAAGTTTTCTTGTCATTTCTTGTCTTGTTTTGACAAGTTGTCATGTCTTGTCTTCTCTAGACAAGTTGTCATGTCTTGTCTTCTCTAGACCAGTTGTCTTGTCTTGTCTTGTCTTGACAAGTTGTCTTGTCTTGTCTTGTCTTGACGAGTTGTCATGTCTTGTCTTGTCTTGACAAGTTGTCTTATTTTGACAAGTGGTCTTGTCTTGTCTTGACAAATGTCTTGTCATGTATTGTCTTGTCTTTGATTGTCTTGACAAGTTGTCTTGTCTTTATCAGTTATCTTGTCTTGTCTTGACAAGTTGTCTTGTCTTGTCTTGACAAGTTGTCTTGTCTTGACAAGTTGTCATGTCTTGTTTTGTCTTGACAAGTTGTCTTGTCTTGTCTTGACAAGTTGTCTTGTCTTGTCTTATCTTGTCTTGACAAGTTGTCATGTCTTGTCTTGTCTTGACAAGTTGTCTTGTCTTGTCTTGATGAGTTGTCTTGTCTTGTATTGTCTTTCCTTGTCTTGACAAGTTTTCTTGTCTTGTCTTGTCAATTTGTCTTGTCTTGCCTTTACAAGTTGTATTGTCTTGGCCTGACAAGTTGTCTTGTCTTGTCTTGTCAAGTTGTCTTGTCTTGTCTTGTCTTTTCTTGTCTTGACAAGTTGTCTTGTTTTGACAAGTTGTCTTGTCTTGTCTTAACAATTTTCTTGTCTTGTCTTAACTTGTATTGCCTTATCTTGAGAAGTTGTCTTGTCTTGTCTTGACAAGTTGTCTTGCCTTGTCATGTCTTGACAAGTTTTCTTGTCATTTCTTGTCTTGTTTTGACAAGTTGTCATGTCTTGTCTTCTCTAGACAAGTTGTCTTGTCTTGTCTTGACAAGTTGTCTTGTCTTGTCTTGTCTTGACGATTTGTCATGTCTTGTCTTGTCTTGACAAGTTGTCTTGTATTGTCTTTTCTTGTCTTGTCTTGTCTTGTCTTGTCTTGTCTTGTCTTGACAAGTTGTCTTGTCTTGACAAGTTGTCTTGTCTTGACAAGTTAACTTGTCTTGTCTTGACGAGTTGTCTTGTCTTTTCTTGTCTTGTTTTAACAAGTTGTCATGTCTTGTCTTGTCTAGACAAGTTGTCTTGTCTTGTCTTGTCTTGACAAATTGTCTTGTCTTGTCTTGTATTGACAAGTTGTCTTGTCTTGCCTTGTCTTGACAAGTTGTCTTGTCTTGTCTTGACAAGTTGTCTTGTTTTGACAAGTTGTCTTGTCTTGTCTTGACAATTTTCTTGTCTTATCTTGTCTTGTCTTGTATTGTCTTGATATGTTGTCTTGTCTTGACAAGTTGTCTTGTCTTGACCAGTTGTCTTGTCTTGTCTTGTCTTGACAAGTTGTCTTGTCTTGTCTTGACAAGTTGTCTTGTCTTGTCTTGTCTTGACAAGTTGTCATGTCTTGTCTTGACCAGTTGTCTTGTCTTGTCTTGTCTTGTCTTGCCTTGTCTTGAAAAGTTCTCGTGTCTTGTCTTGTCTTTTCCTTGTTTTGACAAGTTGTCTTGTCTTGTCTTGTCTTGTCTTGTCTTGACAAGTTGACTTGTCTTGACAAGTTGTTTTGTCTTGTCTTGGCAAGTTGGCTAGTCTTGTCTTGTCTTGGCAAGTTGTCTTGTCTGGTCTTGTCTTGACAAGTTGTCTTGATAAGTTGTCATGTCTTGTCTTGTCTTGTCTTGTCTTGTTTTGTCTTGTCTTGTCTTGACAAGTTGTCTTGTCTTGTCTTATCTTCTCTTGACAAGTTGTCATGTCTTGTCTTGTCTTGACAAGTTGTCTTGTCTTTTCTTGACAAGTTGTCTTGTCTTGTCATGTCTTGACAAGTTTTCTTGTCATTTCTTGTCTTGTTTAGACAAGTTGTCATGTCTTGTCTTCTCTAGACAAGTTGTCATGTCTTGTCTTCTCTAGACAAGTTGTCTTGTCTTGTCTTGTCTTGACAAGTTGTCTTGTCTTGTATTGTCTTGTCTTGACGAGTTGTCATGTCTTGTCTTGTCTTGACAAGTTGTCTTGTATTGTCTTTACTTGTCTTGTCTTGTCTTGTCTTGTCTTGTCTTGTCTTGTCAAGACAAGTTGTCTTGTCTTCTCTTGTCTTGTCTTGATAAGTTGTCTTGTGTTGACAAGTTGTCTTATATTGACAAGTTAATTTGTCTTGTCTTGTCTTAACAAGTTGTCTTGTCTTGTCTTGACAAGTTGTCTTGTCTTGTCTTTTCTGGTGTTGACAAGTTGTCTTATTTTGACAAGTGGTCTTGTCTTGTCTTGACAAATTTCTTGTCATGTCTTGTCTTGTCTTTGATTGTCTTGACAAGTTGTCTTGTCTTTATCAGTTATCTTGTCTTGTCTTGACAAGTTGTCTTGTCTTGTCTTGACAAGTTATCTTGTATTGACAAGTTGTCATGTCTTGTTTTGTCTTGACAAATTGTCTTGTCTTGTCTTGACAAGTTGTCTTGTCTTGTCTTATCTAGTCGTGACAAGTTGTCATGTCTTGTCTTGTCTTGACAAGTTGTCTTGTCTTGTCTTGATGAGTTGTCTTGTCTTGTATTGTCTTTCCTTGTCTTGACAAGTTTTCTTGTCTTGTCTTGTCAATTTGTCTTGTCTTGCCTTTACAAGTTGTATTGTCTTGGCCTGACAAGTTGTCTTGTCTTGTCTTGTCAAGTTGTCTTGTCTTGTCTTGTCTTTTCTTGTCTTGACAAGTTGTCTTGTTTTGACAAGTTGTCTTGTCTTGTCTTAACAATTTTCTTGTCTTGTCTTAACTTGTATTGCCTTATCTTGAGAAGTTGTCTTGTCTTGTCTTGACAAGTTGTCTTGCCTTGTCATGTCTTGACAAGTTTTCTTGTCATTTCTTGTCTTGTTTTGACAAGTTGTCATGTCTTGTCTTCTCTAGACAAGTTGTCTTGTCTTGTCTTGACAAGTTGTCTTGTCTTGTCTTGTCTTGACGATTTGTCATGTCTTGTCTTGTCTTGACAAGTTGTCTTGTATTGTCTTTTCTTGTCTTGTCTTGTCTTGTCTTGTCTTGTCTTGTCTTGTCTTGACAAGTTGTCTTGTCTTGACAAGTTGTCTTGTCTTGACAAGTTAACTTGTCTTGTCTTGACGAGTTGTCTTGTCTTTTCTTGTCTTGTTTTAACAAGTTGTCATGTCTTGTCTTGTCTAGACAAGTTGTCTTGTCTTGTCTTGTCTTGACAAATTGTCTTGTCTTGTCTTGTATTGACAAG
This sequence comes from Chrysogorgia sp. JL179-B06, assembly GCA_035772405.1. Classification (NCBI taxonomy): domain Eukaryota; kingdom Metazoa; phylum Cnidaria; class Anthozoa; order Scleralcyonacea; family Chrysogorgiidae; genus Chrysogorgia; species Chrysogorgia sp. JL179-B06. The sequence goes on along the minus strand of JAYKKM010000513.1, from coordinate 159,300 downwards.
TTGTCTTGTCTTGCCTTGTCTTGACAAGTTGTCTTGTCTTGTCTTGACAAGTTGTCTTGTTTTGACAAGTTGTCTTGTCTTGTCTTGACAATTTTCTTGTCTTATCTTGTCTTGTCTTGTATTGTCTTGATATGTTGTCTTGTCTTGACAAGTTGTCTTGTCTTGACCAGTTGTCTTGTCTTGTCTTGTCTTGACAAGTTGTCTTGTCTTGTCTTGACAAGTTGTCTTGTCTTGTCTTGTCTTGACAAGTTGTCATGTCTTGTCTTGACCAGTTGTCTTGTCTTGTCTTGTCTTGTCTTGCCTTGTCTTGAAAAGTTCTCGTGTCTTGTCTTGTCTTTTCCTTGTTTTGACAAGTTGTCTTGTCTTGTCTTGTCTTGTCTTGTCTTGACAAGTTGACTTGTCTTGACAAGTTGTTTTGTCTTGTCTTGGCAAGTTGGCTAGTCTTGTCTTGTCTTGGCAAGTTGTCTTGTCTGGTCTTGTCTTGACAAGTTGTCTTGATAAGTTGTCATGTCTTGTCTTGTCTTGTCTTGTCTTGTTTTGTCTTGTCTTGTCTTGACAAGTTGTCTTGTCTTGTCTTATCTTCTCTTGACAAGTTGTCATGTCTTGTCTTGTCTTGACAAGTTGTCTTGTCTTTTCTTGACAAGTTGTCTTGTCTTGTCATGTCTTGACAAGTTTTCTTGTCATTTCTTGTCTTGTTTAGACAAGTTGTCATGTCTTGTCTTCTCTAGACAAGTTGTCATGTCTTGTCTTCTCTAGACAAGTTGTCTTGTCTTGTCTTGTCTTGACAAGTTGTCTTGTCTTGTATTGTCTTGTCTTGACGAGTTGTCATGTCTTGTCTTGTCTTGACAAGTTGTCTTGTATTGTCTTTACTTGTCTTGTCTTGTCTTGTCTTGTCTTGTCTTGTCTTGTCTTGTCAAGACAAGTTGTCTTGTCTTCTCTTGTCTTGTCTTGATAAGTTGTCTTGTGTTGACAAGTTGTCTTATATTGACAAGTTAATTTGTCTTGTCTTGTCTTAACAAGTTGTCTTGTCTTGTCTTGACAAGTTGTCTTGTCTTGTCTTTTCTGGTGTTGACAAGTTGTCTTATTTTGACAAGTGGTCTTGTCTTGTCTTGACAAATTTCTTGTCATGTCTTGTCTTGTCTTTGATTGTCTTGACAAGTTGTCTTGTCTTTATCAGTTATCTTGTCTTGTCTTGACAAGTTGTCTTGTCTTGTCTTGACAAGTTATCTTGTATTGACAAGTTGTCATGTCTTGTTTTGTCTTGACAAATTGTCTTGTCTTGTCTTGACAAGTTGTCTTGTCTTGTCTTATCTAGTCGTGACAAGTTGTCATGTCTTGTCTTGTCTTGACAAGTTGTCTTGTCTTGTCTTGATGAGTTGTCTTGTCTTGTATTGTCTTTCCTTGTATTGACAAGTTTTCTTGTCTTGTCTTGTCAATTTGTCTTGTCTTGTCTTTACAAGTTGTATTGTCTTGGCTTGACAAGTTGTCTTGTCTTGTCTTGTCAAGTTGTCTTGTCTTGTCTTTTCTCGTCTTGACAAGTTGTCTTGTTTTGACAAGTTGTCTTGTCTTGTCTTGACAATTTTCTTGTCTTGTCTTGTCTTGTATTGCCTTATCTTGAGAAGTTGTCTTGTCTTGTCTTGACAAGTTGTCTTGTCTTGTCATGTCTTGACAAGTTGTCTTGTCATTTTTTCTCTTGTTTTGACAAGTTGTCATGTCTTGCCTTCTCAGACAAATTGTCTTGTCTTGTCTTGCTTGACAAGTTGTCTTGTCTTGTCTTGTTTTGACGAGTTGTCATGTCTTGTCTTGTCTTGACAAGTTGTCTTGTAATGTCTTTTCTTGTCTTGTCTTGTCTTGTCTTGTCTTGTCTTGACAAGTTGTCTTGTCTTGACAAGTTGTCTTGTCTTGACAAGTTAACTTGTCTTGTCTTGACGAGTTGTCATGTCTTGTCTTGTCTAGACAAGTTGTCTTGTCTTGTCTTGTCTTGACAAGTTGTCTTGTCTTGTCTTGTATTGACAAGTTGTCTTGTCTTGCCTTGTCTTGACAAGTTGTCTTGTCTTGTCTTGACAAGTTGTCTTGTTTTGACAAGTTGTCTTGTCTTGTCTTGACAATTTTCTTGTCTTGTCTTGTCTTGTATTGTCTTGACATGTTGTCTTGTCTTGACAAGTTGTCTTGTCTTGACAAGTTGTCTTGTCTTGTCTTGTCTTGACAAGTTGTCTTGTCTTGTCTTGACAAGTTGTCTTGTCTTGTCTTGTCTTGACAAGTTGTCATGTCTTGTCTTGACCAGTTGTCTTGTCTTGTCTTGTCTTGTCTTGCCTTGTCTTGAAAAGTTCTCTTGTCTTGTCTTGTCTTTTCCTTGTCTTGACAAATTATCTTGTCTTGTCTTGACAAGTTGTCTTGTCTTATCTAGTAGTGACAAGTTGTCTTGTCTTGTCTTGACGAGTTGTCTTGTATTGTCTTTCCTTGTCTTGACAAGTTTTCTTGTCTTGTCTTGTCAATTTGTCTTGTCTTGTCTTTACAAGTTGTATTCTCTTGGCTTGACAAGTTGTCTTGTCTTGTCTTGTCAAGTTGTCTTGTCTTGTCTTGTCTTTTCTCGTCTTTACAAGTTGTCTTGTTTTGACAAGTTGTCTTGTCTTGTCTTGACAATTTTCTTGTCTTGTCTTGTCTTGTCTTGTCTTGCCTTATCTTGAGAAGTTGTCTTGTCTTGTCTTGTCTTGACAAGTTGTCTGGTCTTGTCATGTCTTGACAAGTTTTCTTGTCATTTTTTGTCTTGTTTTGACAAGTTGTCATGTCTTGTCTTCTCAGACAAATTGTCTTGTCTTGTCTTGTCTTGACAAGTTGTCTTGTCTTGTCTTGTTTTGACGAGTTGTCATGTCTTGTCTAGACAAGACAAGACAACTTGTCAAGACAAGGCAAGACAAGACAACTTGTCAATACAAGACAAGACAAGACAACTTGTCAAGACAAGACAAGACAAGACAACTTGTCTAGACAAGACAAGACATGACAACTTGTCAAAACAAGACAAGAAAAGACAAGACAACTTGTCAAGACAAGACAAGACAAGACAAGAGAAGAGAAGACAAGACAAGACAAGACAAGACAAGACAAGACAAGAAAAGACAATACAAGACAACTTGTCAAGACAATGCCTTGTATTTGCCCATCAATGCCTTGTATTTGCTCGTCAATGCCTTGTATTTGCTCGTCAATGCATTGTATTTGCTCGTCAATGCATTGTATTTGCTCGTCAATGCCTTGTATTTGCTCGTCAATGCCTTGTATTTGCTCGTCAATGCCTTGTGTTTGCTCGTCAATGCCTTGTATTTGCTCATCAATGCCTTGTTTTTGCTCATCAATGCCTTGTATTTGCTCGTTGATGCCTTGTATTTGCTAGTCAATGCCTTGTATTTGCTAGCCAATGCCTTGTATTTGCTCGTTGATGCCTTGTATTTGCTCGTTGGTGCCTTGTAATTCTCGTTGATGCCTTGTATTTGCTCGTCAATGCCTCGTATTTGCTTGCCAATGCCTTGTATTTGCTCGTCAATGCCTTGTATTTGCTCGTTGATGCTTGTATTTGCTAGCCAATGCATTGTATTTGCTCGTCAATGCCTTGTATTTGCTCGTCAATGCCTTGTATTTGCTCCTCAATGCCTTGTATTTGCTTGTCAATGCCTTGTATTTGCTCGTCAATGCCTTGTATTTGCTCGTCAATGCCTTGTATTTACTCGTCAATGCCTTGTATTTGCTCATCAATGCCTTGTATGTGCTCGTTGATGCCTTGTATTTGCTCGTTGATGCCTTTTATTTGCTCGTTGATGCCTTGTTTTTGCTCGTCAATGCCTTGTATTTGCTCGTCAATGCCTTGTATTTGCTAGTCAATGCCTTGTATTTGCTCGTCAATGCCTTGTATTTGCTCGTCAATGCCTTGTATTTGCTCATCAATGCCTTGTATTTGCTCGTTGATGCCTTGTATTTGCTAGTCAATGCCTTGTATTTGCTAGCCAATGCCTTGTATTTACTCGTCAATGCCTTGTATTTGCCCATCAATGCTTTGTATTTGCTCGTCAATGCCTTGTATTTGCTCGTCAATGCCTTGTATTTGCTCGTCAATGCCTTGTATTTGCTCATCAATGCCTTTTATTTGCTCGTTGATTCTTGTATTTGCTAGTCAATGCCTTGTATTTGCTAGTCAATGCCTTGTATTTGCTGTGGCAATGCCTTGTATTTGCTAGCCAATGCCTTGTATTTGCTCGTCAATGCCTTGTATTTGATCGTCAATGCCTTGTATTTGCTATTCAATGCCTTGCATTTGCTCGGCGATGCCTTGTATTTGCTAGTCAATGCCTTGTATTAGCTCGTCAATGCCTTGTATTTGCTCGTCAATGCCTTGTTTTTGCTCATCAATGCCTTGTATTTGCTCGTTGATGCCTTGTATTTGCTAGTCAATGCCTTGTATTTGCTAGCCAATGCCTTGTATTTGCTCGTTGATGCCTTGTATTTGCTCGTTGGTGCCTTGTATTTACTCGTTGATGCCTTGTATTTGCTCGTCAATGCCTCGTATTTGCTAGCCAATGCCTTGTATTTGCTTGTCAATGCCTTGTACTTGCTCGTTGATGCCTTGTATTTGCTCGCCAATGCATTGTATTTGCTCGTCAATGCCTTGTATTTGCTCGTCAATGCCTTGTATTTGCTCCTCAATGCCTTGTATTTGCTTGTCAATGCCTTGTATTTGCTCGTCAATGCCTTGTATTTGCTCGTCAATGCCTTGTATTTGCTCGTCAATGCCTTGTATTTGCTCATCAATGCCTTGTATGTGGTCGTTGATGCCTTGTATTTGCTCGTTGATGCCTTGTATTTGCTCGTTGATGCCTTGTATTTGCTCGTCAATGCCTTGTATTTGCTCGTCAATGCCTTGTATTTGCTAGTCAATGCCTTGTATTTGCTCGTCAATGCCTTGTATTTGCTCGTCAATGCCTTGTATTTGCTCATCAATGCCTTGTATTTGCTCGTTGATGCCTTGTATTTGCTAGTCAATGCCTTGTATTTGCTAGCCAATGCCTTGTATTTACTCGTCAATGCCTTGTATTTGCCCATCAATGCCTTGTATTTGCTCGTCAATGCCTTGTATTTGCTCGTCAATGCATTGTATTTGCTCGTCAATGCCTTGTATTTGCTCCTCAATGCCTTGCATTTGCTCGTTGATGCCTTGACGTATTTGCTCGTTGATGCCTTGTATTTGCTCGTTGATGCCTTGTATTTGCTCGTCAATGCCCTGTATTTGTTCGTCAATGCCTTGTATTTGCTAGTCAATGCCTTGTATTTGCTCGTCAATGCCTTGTATTTGCTCGTCAATGCCTTGTATTTGCTCATCAATGCCTTTTATTTGCTCGTTGATGCCTTGTATTTGCTCGTCAATGCCTTGTATTTGCTCGTCAATGCCTTGTATTTGCTCATCAATGCCTTGTATTTGCTCATCAATGCCTTGTATGTGCTCGTTGATGCCTTGTATTTGCTCGTTGATGCCTTGTATTTGCTCGTTGATGCCTTGTATTTGCTCGTGAATGCCTTGTATTTGCTCGTCAATGCCTTGTATTTGCTAGTCAGTGCCTTGTATTTGCTCGTCAATGCCTTGTATTTGCTCGTCAATGCCTTGTATTTGCTCATCAATGCCTTGTATTTGCTCGTTGATGCCTTGTATTTGCTAGTCAATGCCTTGTATTTGCTAGCCAATTCCTTGTATTTGCTCGTCAATGCCTTGTATTTGCTCGTCAATGCATTGTATTTGCTCGTCAATGCCTTGTATTTGCTCATCAATGCCTTGTATTTGCTCGTTGATGCCTTGACGTATTTGCTCGTTGATGCCTTGTATTTGCTCGCTGATGCCTTGTATTTGCTAGCCAATGCCTTGTATTTGCTCGTTGATGCCTTGTATTTGCTCGTTGGTGCCTTGTATTTGCTCGTTGATGCCTTGTATTTGCTCGTCAATGCCTCGTATTTGCTAGCCAATGCCTTGTATTTGCTCGTCAATGCCTTGTATTTGCTCGTCAATGCCTTGTATTTGCTCGTTGATGCCTTGTATTTGCTCGTTGATGCCTTGTATTTGCTCGTTGATGCCTTGTATTTGCTCGTCAATGCCTTGTATTTGCTCGTGAATGCCTTGTATTTGCTCGTCAATGCCTTGTATTTGCTAGTCAGTGCCTTGTATTTGCTCGTCAATGCCTTGTATTTACTAGTCAATGCCTTGTATTTGCTCAGTCAATGCCTTGTATTGTATTTGCTCGTTGATGCCTTGTATTTGCTAGTCAATGCCTTGTATTTGCTAGCCAATTCCTTGTATTTGCTCGTCAATGCCTTGTATTTGCTCGTCAATGCATTGTATTTGCTCGTCAATGCCTTGTATTTGCTCATCAATGCCTTGTATTTGCTCGTTGATGCCTTGACGTATTTGCTCGTTGATGCCTTGTATTTGCTCGCTGATGCCTTGTATTTGCTAGCCAATGCCTTGTATTTGCTCGTTGATGCCTTGTATTTGCTCGTTGGTGCCTTGTATTTGCTCGTTGATGCCTTGTATTTGCTCGTCAATGCCTCGTATTTGCTAGCCAATGCCTTGTATTTGCTCGTCAATGCCTTGTATTTGCTCGTTGATGCCTTGTATTTGCTCGCCAATGCATTGTATTTGCTCGTCAATGCCTTGTATTTGCTCGTCAATGCCTTGTATTTGCTCCTCAATGCCTTGTATTTGCTTGTCAATGCCTTGTATTTGCTCGTCAATGCCTTGTATTTGCTCGTCAATGCCTTGTATTTGCTCGTCAATGCTTTGTATTTGCTCATCAATGCCTTGTATGTGCTAGTTGATGCCTTGTATTTTCTTCATTGATGCCTTGTATTTGCTCGTTGATGCCTTGTATTTTCTCGTCAATGCCTTGTATTTGCTCGTTGATGCCTTGTATTTGCTAGTCAATGCCTTGTATTTGCTAGCCAATGCCTTGTATTTGCTCGTCAATGCCTTGTATTTGCCCATCAATGCCTTGTATTTGCTCGTCAATGCCTTGTATTTGCTCGTCAATGCATTGTATTTGCTCGTCAATGCATTGTATTTGCAGTCAATTCCTTGTATTTGCTCGTCGATGCCTTGTATTTGATCGTCAATGCCTTGTATTTGCAATTCTTTGCCTTGCATTTGCTCGTCGATGCCTTGTATTTGCTAGTCAATGCCTTGTATTTGCTAGCCAATGCCTTGTATTTGCTCGTTGATGCCTTGTATTTGCTCGTTGGTGCCTTGTATTTGCTCGTTGATGCCTTGTATTTGCTCGTCAATGCCTTGTATTTGCTAGCCAATGCCTTGTATTTGCTCGTCAATGCCTTGTATTTGCTCGTCGATGCCTTGTATTTACTCGCCAATGCATTGTATTTGCTCGTCAATGCCTTGTATTTGCTCGTCAATGCATTGTATTTGCTCCTCAATGCCTTGTATTTGCTAGTCAATGCCTTGTATTTGCTAGTCAATGCCTTGTATTTGCTAGCCAATGCATTGTATTTGCTCGTCAATGCCTTGTATTTGCCCATCAATGCCTTGTATTTGCTCGTCAATGCCTTGTATTTGCTCGTCAATGCATTGTATTTGCTCGTCAATGCATTGTATTTGCAGTCAATTCCTTGTATTTGCTCGTCGATGCCTTGTATTTGATCGTCAATGCCTTGTATTTGCAATTCAATGCCTTGCATTTGCTCGTCGATGCCTTGTATTTGCTAGTCAATGCCTTGTATTTGCTAGCCAATGCCTTGTATTTGCTCGTTGATGCCTTGTATTTGCTCGTTGGTGCCTTGTATTTGCTCGTTGATGCCTTGTATTTGCTCGTCAATGCCTTGTATTTGCTAGCCAATGCCTTGTATTTGCTCGTCAATGCCTTGTATTTGCTCGTCGATGCCTTGTATTTGCTCGCCAATGCATTGTATTTGCTCGTCAATGCCTTGTATTTGCTCGTCAATGCATTGTATTTGCTCCTCAATGCCTTGTATTTGCTAGTCAATGCCTTGTATTTGCTCGTCAATGCCTTGTATTTGCTCGTTGATGCCTTGTATTTGCTCGTCAATGCCTTGTATTTAATAGTCAATGCCTTGTATTTGCTCATCAATGCCTTGTATTTGCTCGTTGATGCCTTGTATTTGCTAGTCAATGCCTTGTATTTGCTAGCCAATGCCTTGTATTTGCTCGTTGATGCCTTGTATTTGCTAGTTGGTGCCTTGTATTTGCTTGTTGATGCCTTGTATTTGCTCGTCAATGCCTTGTATTTGCTAGCCAATGCCTTGTATTTGCTCGTCAATGCCTTGTATTTGCTCGTCAATGCCTTGTATTTGCTAGCCAATGCCTTGTATTTGCTCGTCAATGCCTTGTATTTGCTCGTCGATTCCTTGTATTTGCTCGCCAATGCATTGTATTTGCTCGTCAATGCCTTGTATTGGCTCGTCAATGCATTGTATTTGCTCCTCAATGCCTTGTATTTGCTAGTCAATGCCTTGTATTTGCTCGTCAATGCCTTGTATTTGCTCGTCAATGCCTTGTATTTGCTCGTCAATGCCTTGTATTTGCTCATCAATGCCTTGTATGTGCTCGTTGATGCCTTCTATTTGCTCGTCAATGCCTTGTATTTGCTAGTCAATGCCTTGTATTTGCTCATCAATGCCTTGTATTTGCTCGTTGATGCCTTGTATTTGCTAGTCAATGCCTTGTATTTGCTAGCCAATGCCTTGTATTTGCTCGTTGATGCCTTGTATTTGCTAGTTGGTGCCTTGTGTTTGCTTGTTGATGCCTTGTATTTGCTCGTCAATGCCTTGTATTTGCTAGCCAATGCCTTGTATTTGCTCGTCAATGCCTTGTATTTGCTCGTCAATGCCTTGTATTTGCCCATCAATGCCTTGTATTTGCTCGTCAATGCCTTGTATTTGCTCGTCAATGCATTGTATTTGCTCGTGAATGCATTGTATTTGCAGTCAATGCCTTGTATTTGCTCGTCGATGCCTTGTATTTGATCGTCAATGCCTTGTATTTGCTATTCAATGCCTTGCATTTGCTCGTCGATGCCTTGTATTTGCTAGTCAATGCCTTGTATTAGCTCGTCAATGCCTTGTATTTTCTCGTCAATGCCTTGTTTTTGCTCATCAATGCCTTGTATTTGCTCGTTGATGCCTTGTATTTGCTAGTCAATGCCTTGTATTTGCTCGTTGATGCCTTGTATTTGCTCGTTGATGCCTTGTATTTGCTCGTTGGTGCCTTGTATTTGCTCGTTGATGCCTTGTATTTGCTCGTCAATGCCTCGTATTTGCTAGCCAATGCCTTGTATTTGCTCGTCAATGCCTTGTATTTGCTCGTTGATGCCTTGTATTTGCTCGCCAATGCATTGTATTTGCTCGTCAATGCCTTGTATTTGCTCGTCAATGCCTTGTATTTGCTCCTCAATGCCTTGTATTTGCTAGTCAATGCCTTGTATTTGCTCGTCAATGCCTTGTATTTGCTCGTCAATGCCTTGTATTTGCTCGTCGATGCCTTGTATTTGATCATCAATGCCTTGTATGTGCTCGTTGATGCCTTGTATTTGCTCGTTGATGCCTTGTATTTGCTCGTTGATGCCTTGTATTTGCTCGTGAATGCCTTGTATTTGCTCGTCAATGCCTTGTATTTGCTAGTCAATGCCTTGTATTTGCTCGTCAATGCCTTGTATTTGCTCGTCAATGCCTTGTATTTGCTCATCAATGCCTTGTATTTGCTCGTTGATGCCTTGTATTTGCTAGTCAATGCCTTGTATTTGCTAGCCAATGCCTTGTATTTGCTCGTCAATGCCTTGTATTTGCCCATCAATGCCTTGTATTTGCTCGTCAATGCCTTGTATTTGCTCGTCAATGCATTGTATTTGCTCGTCAATGCCTTGTATTTGCTCATCAATGCCTTGTATTTGCTCGTTGTTGCCTTGACGTATTTGCTCGTTGATGCCTTGTATTTGCTCGTTGATGCCTTGTATTTGCTCGTCAATGCCTTGTATTTGCTCGTCAATGCCTTGCATTTGCTAGTCAATGCCTTGTATTTGCTCGTCAATGCCTTGTATTTGCTCGTCAATGCCTTGTATTTGCTCATCAATGCCTTGTATGTGCTCGTTGATGCCTTGTATTTGCTCGGCAATGCCTTGTATTTGCTAGTCAATGCCTTGCATTTGCTCGTCGATGCCTTGTATTTGCTAGTCAATGCCTTGTATTAGCTCGTCAATGCCTTGTATTTGCTCGTCAATGCCTTGTTTTTGCTCATCAATGCCTTGTATTTGCTCGTTGATGCCTTGTATTTGCTAGTCAATGCCTTGTATTTGCTAGCCAATGCCTTGTATTTGCTCGTTGATGCCTTGTATTTGCTCGTTGGTGCCTTGTATTTGCTCGTTGATGCCTTGTATTTGCTCGTCAATGCCTCGTATTTGCTAGCCAATGCCTTGTATTTGCTCGTCAATGCCTTGTATTTGCTCGTTGATGCCTTGTATTTGCTCGCCAATGCATTGTATTTGCTCGTCAATGCCTTGTATTTGCTCGTCAATGCCTTGTATTTGCTCCTCAATGCCTTGTATTTGCTAGTCAATGCCTTGTATTTGCTCGTCAATGCCTTGTATTTGCTCGTCAATGCCTTGTATTTGCTCGTCGATGCCTTGTATTTGCTCATCAATGCCTTGTATGTGCTCGTTGATGCCTTGTATTTGCTCGTTGATGCCTTGTATTTGCTCGTCAATGCCTTGTATTTGCTCGTTGATGCCTTGTATTTGCTCGCCAATGCCTTGTATTTGCTCGTCAATGCCTTGTATTTGCCCATCAATGCCTTGTATTTGCTCGTCAATGCCTTGTATTTGCTCGTCAATGCATTGTATTTGCTCGTCAATGCATTGTATTTGCAGTCAATTCCTTGTATTTGCTCGTCGATGCCTTGTATTTGATCGTCAATGCCTTGTATTTGCAATTCTTTGCCTTGCATTTGCTCGTCGATGCCTTGTATTTGCTAGTCAATGCCTTGTATTTGCTAGCCAATGCCTTGTATTTGCTCGTTGATGCCTTGTATTTGCTCGTTGGTGCCTTGTATTTGCTCGTTGATGCCTTGTATTTGCTCGTCAATGCCTTGTATTTGCTAGCCAATGCCTTGTATTTGCTCGTCAATGCCTTGTATTTGCTCGTCGATGCCTTGTATTTGCTCGCCAATGCATTGTATTTGCTCGTCAATGCCTTGTATTTGCTCGTCAATGCATTGTATTTGCTCCTCAATGCCTTGTATTTGCTAGTCAATGCCTTGTATTTGCTAGTCAATGCCTTGTATTTGCTAGCCAATGCATTGTATTTGCTCGTCAATGCCTTGTATTTGCCCATCAATGCCTTGTATTTGCTCGTCAATGCCTTGTATTTGCTCGTCAATGCATTGTATTTGCTCGTCAATGCATTGTATTTGCAGTCAATTCCTTGTATTTGCTCGTCGATGCCTTGTATTTGATCGTCAATGCCTTGTATTTGCAATTCAATGCCTTGCATTTGCTCGTCGATGCCTTGTATTTGCTAGTCAATGCCTTGTATTTGCTAGCCAATGCCTTGTATTTGCTCGTTGATGCCTTGTATTTGCTCGTTGGTGCCTTGTATTTGCTCGTTGATGCCTTGTATTTGCTCGTCAATGCCTTGTATTTGCTAGCCAATGCCTTGTATTTGCTCGTCAATGCCTTGTATTTGCTCGTCGATGCCTTGTATTTGCTCGCCAATGCATTGTATTTGCTCGTCAATGCCTTGTATTTGCTCGTCAATGCATTGTATTTGCTCCTCAATGCCTTGTATTTGCTAGTCAATGCCTTGTATTTGCTCGTCAATGCCTTGTATTTGCTCGTCAATGCCTTGTATTTGCTCGTCAATGCCTTGTATTTGCTCATCAATGCCTTGTATGTGCTCGTTGATGCCTTGTATTTGCTCGTCAATGCCTTGTATTTAATAGTCAATGCCTTGTATTTGCTCATCAATGCCTTGTATTTGCTCGTTGATGCCTTGTATTTGCTAGTCAATGCCTTGTATTTGCTCGTCAATGCCTTGTATTTGCTCATTAATGCCTTGTATTTGCTCATCAATGCCTTGTATTTGCTCGTTGATGCCTTGTATTTGCTAGTCAATGCCTTGTATTTGCTAGCCAATGCCTTGTATTTGCTCGTCAATGCCTTGTATTTGCCCATCAATGCCTTGTATTTGCTCGTCAATGCCTTGTATTTGCTCGTCAATGCATTGTATTTGCTCGTCAATGCATTGTATTTGCAGTCAATTCCTTGTATTTGCTCCTCGATGCCTTGTATTTGATCGTCAATGCCTTGTATTTGCAATTCAATGGCTTGCATTTGCTCGTCGATGCCTTGTATTTGCTAGTCAATGCCTTGTATTTGCTAGCCAATGCCTTGTATTTGCTCGTTGATGCCTTGTATTTGCTCGTTGGTGCCTTGTATTTGCTCGTTGATGCCTTGTATTTGCTCGTCAATGCCTTGTATTTGCTAGCCAATGCCTTGTATTTGCTCGTCAATGCCTTGTATTTGCTCGTCGATGCCTTGTATTTGCTCGCCAATGCATTGTATTTGCTCGTCAATGCCTTGTATTTGCTCGTCAATGCATTGTATTTGCTCCTCAATGCCTTGTATTTGCTAGTCAATGCCTTGTATTTGCTAGTCAATGCCTTGTATTTGCTAGCCAATGCCTTGTATTTGCTCGTCAATGCCTTGTATTTGCTCGTCAATGCATTGTATTTGCAGTCAATTCCTTGTATTTGCTCGTCGATGCCTTGTATTTGATCGTCAATGCCTTGTATTTGCAATTCAATGCCTTGCATTTGCTCGTCGATGCCTTGTATTTGCTAGTCAATGCCTTGTATTTGCTAGCCAATGCCTTGTATTTGCTCGTTGATGCCTTGTATTTGCTCGTTGGTGCCTTGTATTTGCTCGTTGATGCCTTGTATTTGCTCGTCAATGCCTTGTATTTGCTAGCCAATGCCTTGTATTTGCTCGTCAATGCCTTGTATTTGCTCGTCGATGCCTTGTATTTGCTCGCCAATGCATTGTATTTGCTCGTCAATGCCTTGTATTTGCTCGTCAATGCATTGTATTTGCTCCTCAATGCCTTGTATTTGCTAGTCAATGCCTTGTATTTGCTCGTCAATGCCTTGTATTTGCTCGTCAATGCCTTGTATTTGCTCGTCAATGCCTTGTATTTGCTCATCAATGCCTTGTATGTGCTCGTTGATGCCTTGTATTTGCTCGTCAATGCCTTGTATTTAATAGTCAATGCCTTGTATTTGCTCATCAATGCCTTGTATTTGCTCGTTGATGCCTTGTATTTGCTAGTCAATGCCTTGTATTTGCTAGCCAATGCCTTGTATTTGCTCGTTGATGCCTTGTATTTGCTAGTTGGTGCCTTGTATTTGCTTGTTGATGCCTTGTATTTGCTCGTCAATGCCTTGTATTTGCTAGCCAATGCCTTGTATTTGCTCGTCAATGCCTTGTATTTGCTCGTCAATGCCTTGTATTTGCTAGCCAATGCCTTGTATTTGCTCGTCAATGCCTTGTATTTGCTCGTCGATGCCTTGTATTTGCTCGCCAATGCATTGTATTTGCTCGTCAATGCCTTGTATTGGCTCGTCAATGCATTGTATTTGCTCCTCAATGCCTTGTATTTGCTAGTCAATGCCTTGTATTTGCTCGTCAATGCCTTGTATTTGCTCGTCAATGCCTTGTATTTGCTCGTCAATGCCTTGTATTTGCTCATCAATGCCTTGTATGTGCTCGTTGATGCCTTGTATTTGCTCGTCAATGCCTTGTATTTGCTAGTCAATGCCTTGTATTTGCTCATCAATGCCTTGTATTTGCTCGTTGATGCCTTGTATTTGCTAGTCAATGCCTTGTATTTGCTAGCCAATGCCTTGTATTTGCTCGTTGATGCCTTGTATTTGCTAGTTGGTGCCTTGTGTTTGCTTGTTGATGCCTTGTATTTGCTCGTCAATGCCTTGTATTTGCTAGCCAATGCCTTGTATTTGCTCGTCAATGCCTTGTATTTGCTCGTCAATGCCTTGTATTTGCTCATCAATGCCTTGTATTTGCTCGTCAATGCCTTGTATTTGCTCGTCAATGCATTGTATTTGCTCGTGAATGCATTGTATTTGCAGTCAATGCCTTGTATTTGCTCGTCGATGCCTTGTATTTGATCGTCAATGCCTTGTATTTGCTATTCAATGCCTTGCATTTGCTCGTCGATGCCTTGTATTTGCTAGTCAATGCCTTGTATTAGCTCGTCAATGCCTTGTATTTTCTCGTCAATGCCTTGTTTTTGCTCATCAATGCCTTGTATTTGCTCGTTGATGCCTTGTATTTGCTAGTCAATGCCTTGTATTTGCTCGTTGATGCCTTGTATTTGCTCGTTGATGCCTTGTATTTGCTCGTTGGTGCCTTGTATTTGCTCGTTGATGCCTTGTATTTGCTCGTCAATGCCTCGTATTTGCTAGCCAATGCCTTGTATTTGCTCGTCAATGCCTTGTATTTGCTCGTTGATGCCTTGTATTTGCTCGCCAATGCATTGTATTTGCTCGTCAATGCCTTGTATTTGCTCGTCAATGCCTTGTATTTGCTCCTCAATGCCTTGTATTTGCTAGTCAATGCCTTGTATTTGCTCGTCAATGCCTTGTATTTGCTCGTCAATGCCTTGTATTTGCTCGTCGATGCCTTGTATTTGATCATCAATGCCTTGTATGTGCTCGTTGATGCCTTGTATTTGCTCGTTGATGCCTTGTATTTGCTCGTTGATGCCTTGTATTTGCTCGTGAATGCCTTGTATTTGCTCGTCAATGCCTTGTACTTGCTAGTCAATGCCTTGTATTTGCTCGTCAATGCCTTGTATTTGCTCGTCAATGCCTTGTATTTGCTCATCAATGCCTTGTATTTGCTCGTTGATGCCTTGTATTTGCTAGTCAATGCCTTGTATTTGCTAGCCAATGCCTTGTATTTGCTCGTCAATGCCTTGTATTTGCCCATCAATGCCTTGTATTTGCTCGTCAATGCCTTGTATTTGCTCGTCAATGCATTGTATTTGCTCGTCAATGCCTTGTATTTGCTCATCAATGCCTTGTATTTGCTCGTTGATGCCTTGACGTATTTGCTCGTTGATGCCTTGTATTTGCTCGTTGATGCCTTGTATTTGCTCGTCAATGCCTTGTATTTGCTCGTCAATGCCTTGCATTTGCTAGTCAATGCCTTGTATTTGCTCGTCAATGCCTTGTATTTGCTCGTCAATGCCTTGTATTTGCTCATCAATGCCTTGTATGTGCTCGTTGATGCCTTGTATTTGCTCGGCAATGCCTTGTATTTGCTAGTCAATGCCTTGCATTTGCTCGTCGATGCCTTGTATTTGCTAGTCAATGCCTTGTATTAGCTCGTCAATGCCTTGTATTTGCTCGTCAATGCCTTGTTTTTGCTCATCAATGCCTTGTATTTGCTCGTTGATGCCTTGTATTTGCTAGTCAATGCCTTGTATTTGCTAGCCAATGCCTTGTATTTGCTCGTCAATGCCTTGTATTTGCTCGTCAATGCCTTGTATTTGCTCATCAATGCCTTGTATTTGCTCGTTGATGCCTTGTATTTGCTAGTCAATGCCTTGTATTTGCTAGCCAATGCCTTGTATTTGCTCGTCAATGCCTTGTATTTGCCCATCAATGCCTTGTATTTGCTCGTCAATGCCTTGTATTTGCTCGTCAATGCATTGTATTTGCTCGTCAATGCCTTGTATTTGCTCATCAATGCCTTGTATTTGCTCGTTGATGCCTTGACGTATTTGCTCGTTGATGCCTTGTATTTGCTCGTTGATGCCTTGTATTTGCTCGTCAATGCCTTGTATTTGCTCGTCAATGCCTTGCATTTGCTAGTCAATGCCTTGTATTTGCTCGTCAATGCCTTGTATTTGCTCGTCAATGCCTTGTATTTGCTCATCAATGCCTTGTATGTGCTCGTTGATGCCTTGTATTTGCTCGGCAATGCCTTGTATTTGCTAGTCAATGCCTTGCATTTGCTCGTCGATGCCTTGTATTTGCTAGTCAATGCCTTGTATTAGCTCGTCAATGCCTTGTATTTGCTCGTCAATGCCTTGTTTTTGCTCATCAATGCCTTGTATTTGCTCGTTGATGCCTTGTATTTGCTAGTCAATGCCTTGTATTTGCTAGCCAATGCCTTGTATTTGCTCGTTGATGCCTTGTATTTGCTCGTTGGTGCCTTGTATTTGCTCGTTGATGCCTTGTATTTGCTCGTCAATGCCTCGTATTTGCTAGCCAATGCCTTGTATTTGCTCGTCAATGCCTTGTATTTGCTCGTTGATGCCTTGTATTTGCTCGCCAATGCATTGTATTTGCTCGTCAATGCCTTGTATTTGCTCGTCAATGCCTTGTATTTGCTCCTCAATGCCTTGTATTTGCTTTATCACTTTGTATTTGCTCGTCAGTATTGTATTTGCTCGTCGTATTGTAGTATTGTATGCTCGTTTATGTGCTCGTATGCCTTGTATGCCCTTGTATGTATTTTGCCTGTGTATTTGCTCGCATGTATTTGTCGTCAATGCCTTGTATTTGCTCGTCAATGCACTTGTATTTGCTCCTCAATTGTATTTGTGCTAGTCAATGCCTTGTATTTGCTCGTCAATGCCTTGTATTTGCTCGTCAATGCCTTGTATTTGCTCGTCAATGCCTTGTATTTGCTCATCAATGCCTTGTATGTGCTCGTTGATGCCTTGTATTTGCTCGTCAATGCCTTGTATTTGCTGTCAATGCCTTGTATTTGCTAGCCAATGCCTTGTATTTGCTCGTCAATGCCTTGTATTTGCTCGTTGATGCCTTGTATTTGCTCGCCAATGCATTGTATTTGCTCGTCAATGCCTTGTATTTGCTCGTCAATGCATTGTATTTGCTCCTCAATGCCTTGTATTTGCTAGTCAATGCCTTGTATTTGCTCGTCAATGCCTTGTATTTGCTCGTCAATGCCTTGTATTTGCTCGTCAATGCCTTGTATTTGCTCATTAATGCCTTGTATGTGCTCGTTGATGCCTTGTATTTGCTCGTCAATGCCTTGTATTTGCTAGTCAATGCCTTGTATTTGCTCATCAATGCCTTGTATTTGCTCGTTGATGCCTTGTATTTGCTAGTCAATGCCTTGTATTTGCTAGCCAATGCCTTGTATTTGCTCGTTGATGCCTTGTATTTGCTAGTTGGTGCCTTGTATTTGCTTGTTGATGCCTTGTATTTGCTCGTCAATGCCTTGTATTTGCTAGCCAATGCCTTGTATTTGCTCGTCAATGCCTTGTATTTGCTCGTCAATGCCTTGTATTTGCCCATCAATGCCTTGTATTTGCTCGTCAATGCCTTGTATTTGCTCGTCAATGCATTGTATTTGCTCGTGAATGCATTGTATTTGCAGTCAATGCCTTGTATTTGCTCGTCGATGCCTTGTATTTGATCGTCAATGCCTTGTATTTGCTATTCAATGCCTTGCATTTGCTCGTCGATGCCTTGTATTTGCTAGTCAATGCCTTGTATTAGCTCGTCAATGCCTTGTATTTTCTCGTCAATGCCTTGTTTTTGCTCATCAATGCCTTGTATTTGCTCGTTGATGCCTTGTATTTGCTAGTCAATGCCTTGTATTTGCTCGTTGATGCATTGTATTTGCTCGTTGATGCCTTGTATTTGCTCGTTGGTGCCTTGTATTTGCTCGTTGATGCCTTGTATTTGCTCGTCAATGCCTCGTATTTGCTAGCCAATGCCTTGTATTTGCTCGTCAATGCCTTGTATTTGCTCGTTGATGCCTTGTATTTGCTCGCCAATGCATTGTATTTGCTCGTCAATGCCTTGTATTTGCTCGTCAATGCCTTGTATTTGCTCCTCAATGCCTTGTATTTGCTAGTCAATGCCTTGTATTTGCTCATCAATGCCTTGTATTTGCTCGTCAATGCCTTGTATTTGCTCGTCGATGCCTTGTATTTGATCATCAATGCCTTGTATGTGCTCGTTGATGCCTTGTATTTTCTCGTTGATGCCTTGTATTTGCTCGTTGATGCCTTGTATTTGCTCGTGAATGCCTTGTATTTGCTCGTCAATGCCTTGTATTTGCTAGTCAATGCCTTGTATTTGCTAGCCAATGCCTTGTATTTGCTCGTCAATGCCTTGTATTTGCCCATCAATGCCTTGTATTTGCTCGTCAATGCCTTGTATTTGCTCGTCAATGCATTGTATTTGCTCGTCAATGCCTTGTATTTGCTCATCAATGCCTTGTATTTGCTCGTTGATGCCTTGACGTATTTGCTCGTTGATGCCTTGTATTTGCTCGTTGATGCCTTGTATTTGCTCGTCAATGCCTTGTATTTGCTCGTCAATGCCTTGCATTTGCTAGTCAATGCCTTGTATTTGCTCGTCAATGCCTTGTATTTGCTCGTCAATGCCTTGTATTTGCTCATCAATGCCTTGTATGTGCTCGTTGATGCCTTGTATTTGCTCGTCAATGCCTTGTATTTGCTAGTCAATGCCTTGCATTTGCTCGTCGATGCCTTGTATTTGCTAGTCAATGCCTTGTATTAGCTCGTCAATGCCTTGTATTTGCTCGTCAATGCCTTGTTTTTGCTCATCAATGCCTTGTATTTGCTCGTTGATGCCTTGTATTTGCTAGTCAATGCCTTGTATTTGCTAGCCAATGCCTTGTATTTGCTCGTTGATGCCTTGTATTTGCTCGTTGGTGCCTTGTATTTGCTCGTTGATGCCTTGTATTTGCTCGTCAATGCCTCGTATTTGCTAGCCAATGCCTTGTATTTGCTCGTCAATGCCTTGTATTTGCTCGTTGATGCCTTGTATTTGCTCGCCAATGCATTGTATTTGCTCGTCAATGCCTTGTATTTGCTCATCAATGCCTTGTATTTGCTCGTTGATGCCTTGACGTATTTGCTCGTTGATGCCTTGTATTTGCTCGTTGATGCCTTGTATTTGCTCGTCAATGCCTTGTATTTGCTCGTCAATGCCTTGCATTTGCTAGTCAATGCCTTGTATTTGCTCGTCAATGCCTTGTATTTGCTCGTCAATGCCTTGTATTTGCTCATCAATGCCTTGTATGTGCTCGTTGATGCCTTGTATTTGCTCGTCAATGCCTTGTATTTGCTAGTCAATGCCTTGCATTTGCTCGTCGATGCCTTGTATTTGCTAGTCAATGCCTTGTATTAGCTCGTCAATGCCTTGTATTTGCTCGTCAATGCCTTGTTTTTGCTCATCAATGCCTTGTATTTGCTCGTTGATGCCTTGTATTTGCTAGTCAATGCCTTGTATTTGCTAGCCAATGCCTTGTATTTGCTCGTTGATGCCTTGTATTTGCTCGTTGGTGCCTTGTATTTGCTCGTTGATGCCTTGTATTTGCTCGTCAATGCCTCGTATTTGCTAGCCAATGCCTTGTATTTGCTCGTCAATGCCTTGTATTTGCTCGTTGATGCCTTGTATTTGCTCGCCAATGCATTGTATTTGCTCGTCAATGCCTTGTATTTGCTCGTCAATGCCTTGTATTTGCTCCTCAATGCCTTGTATTTGCTAGTCAATGCCTTGTATTTGCTCGTCAATGCCTTGTATTTGCTCGTCAATGCCTTGTATTTGCTCGTCGATGCCTTGTATTTGCTCATCAATGCCTTGTATGTGCTCGTTGATGCCTTGTATTTGCTCGTTGATGCCTTGTATTTGCTCGTCAATGCCTTGTATTTGCTCGTTGATGCCTTGTATTTGCTCGTCAATGCATTGTATTTGCTCGTCAATGCCTTGTATTTGCTCGTCAATGCATTGTATTTGCTCCTCAATGCCTTGTATTTGCTAGTCAATGCCTTGTATTTGCTCGTCAATGCCTTGTATTTGCTCGTCAATGCCTTGTATTTGCTCGTCAATGCCTTGTATTTGCTCATCAATGCCTTGTATGTGCTCGTTGATGCCTTGTATTTGCTCGTCAATGCCTTGTATTTGCTGTCAATGCCTTGTATTTGCTAGCCAATGCCTTGTATTTGCTCGTCAATGCCTTGTATTTGCTCGTTGATGCCTTGTATTTGCTCGCCAATGCATTGTATTTGCTCGTCAATGCCTTGTATTTGCTCGTCAATGCATTGTATTTGCTCCTCAATGCCTTGTATTTGCTAGTCAATGCCTTGTATTTGCTCGTCAATGCCTTGTATTTGCTCGTCAATGCCTTGTATTTGCTCGTCAATGCCTTGTATTTGCTCATTAATGCCTTGTATGTGCTCGTTGATGCCTTGTATTTGCTCGTCAATGCCTTGTATTTGCTAGTCAATGCCTTGTATTTGCTCATCAATGCCTTGTATTTGCTCGTTGATGCCTTGTATTTGCTAGTCAATGCCTTGTATTTGCTTGCCAATGCCTTGTATTTGCTCGTTGATGCCTTGTATTTGCTAGTTGGTGCCTTGTATTTGCTTGTTGATGCCTTGTATTTGCTCGTCAATGCCTTGTATTTGCTAGCCAATGCCTTGTATTTGCTCGTCAATGCCTTGTATTTGCTCGTCAATGCCTTGTATTTGCCCATCAATGCCTTGTATTTGCTCGTCAATGCCTTGTATTTGCTCGTCAATGCATTGTATTTGCTCGTCAATGCATTGTATTTGCAGTCAATGCCTTGTATTTGCTCGTCGATGCCTTGTATTTGATCGTCAATGCCTTGTATTTGCTATTCAATGCCTTGCATTTGCTCGTCGATGCCTTGTATTTGCTAGTCACTGCCTTGTATTAGCTCGTCAATGCCTTGTATTCGCTCGTCAATGCCATGTTTTTGCTCATCAATGCCTTGTATTTGCTCGTTGATGCCTTGTATTTGCTCGTCAATGCCTCGTATTTGCTAGCCAATGCCTTGTATTTGCTCGTCAATGCCTTGTATTTGCTCGTTGATGCCTTGTATTTGCTCGCCAATGCATTGTATTTGCTCGTCAATGCCTTGTATTTGCTCGTCAATGCCTTGTATTTGCTCCTCAATGCCTTGTATTTGCTAGTCAATGCCTTGTATTTGCTCGTCAATGCCTTGTATTTGCTCGTCAATGCCTTGTATTTGCTCGTCGATGCCTTGTATTTGCTCATCAATGCCTTGTATGTGCTCGTTGATGCCTTGTATTTGCTCGTTGATGCCTTGTATTTGCTCGTCAATGCCTTGTATTTGCTCGTTGATGCCTTGTATTTGCTCGTCAATGCATTGTATTTGCTCGTCAATGCCTTGTATTTGCTCGTCAATGCATTGTATTTGCTCCTCAATGCCTTGTATTTGCTAGTCAATGCCTTGTATTTGCTCGTCAATGCCTTGTATTTGCTCGTCAATGCCTTGTATTTGCTCGTCAATGCCTTGTATTTGCTCATCAATGCCTTGTATGTGCTCGTTGATGCCTTGTATTTGCTCGTCAATGCCTTGTATTTGCTGTCAATGCCTTGTATTTGCTAGCCAATGCCTTGTATTTGCTCGTCAATGCCTTGTATTTGCTCGTTGATGCCTTGTATTTGCTCGCCAATGCATTGTATTTGCTCGTCAATACCTTGTATTTGCTCGTCAATGCATTGTATTTGCTCCTCAATGCCTTGTATTTGCTAGTCAATGCCTTGTATTTGCTCGTCAATGCCTTGTATTTGCTCGTCAATGCCTTGTATTTGCTCGTCAATGCCTTGTATTTGCTCATTAATGCCTTGTATGTGCTCGTTGATGCCTTGTATTTGCTCGTCAATGCCTTGTATTTGCTAGTCAATGCCTTGTATTTGCTCATCAATGCCTTGTATTTGCTCGTTGATGCCTTGTATTTGCTAGTCAATGCCTTGTATTTGCTTGCCAATGCCTTGTATTTGCTCGTTGATGCCTTGTATTTGCTAGTTGGTGCCTTGTATTTGCTTGTTGATGCCTTGTATTTGCTCGTCAATGCCTTGTATTTGCTAGCCAATGCCTTGTATTTGCTCGTCAATGCCTTGTATTTGCTCGTCAATGCCTTGTATTTGCCCATCAATGCCTTGTATTTGCTCGTCAATGCCTTGTATTTGCTCGTCAATGCATTGTATTTGCTCGTCAATGCATTGTATTTGCAGTCAATGCCTTGTATTTGCTCGTCGATGCCTTGTATTTGATCGTCAATGCCTTGTATTTGCTATTCAATGCCTTGCATTTGCTCGTCGATGCCTTGTATTTGCTAGTCACTGCCTTGTATTAGCTCGTCAATGCCTTGTATTCGCTCGTCAATGCCATGTTTTTGCTCATCAATGCCTTGTATTTGCTCGTTGATGCCTTGTATTTGCTAGTCAATGCCTTGTATTTGCTAGCCAATGCCTTGTATTTGCTCGTTGATGCCTTGTGTTTGCTCGTTGATGCCTTGTATTTGCTCGCCAATGCATTGTATTTGCTCGTCAATGCCTTGTATTTGCTCGTCAATGCCTTGTATTTGCTCCTCAATGCCTTGTATTTGCTAGTCAATGCCTTGTATTTGCTCGTCAATGCCTTGTATTTGCTCATCAATGCCTTGTATGTGCTCGTTGATGCCTTGTATTTGCTCGTCAATGCCTTGTATTTGCTAGTCAATGCCTTGTATTTGCTCATCAATGCCTTGTATTTGCTCGTTGATGCCTTGTATTTGCTAGTCAATGCCTTGTATTTGCTAGCCAATGCCTTGTATTTGCTCGTTGATGCCTTGTATTTGCTAGTTGGTGCCTTGTATTTGCTTGTTGATGCCTTGTATTTGCTCGTCAATGCCTTGTATTTGCTAGCCAATGCCTTGTATTTGCTCGTCAATGCCTTGTATTTGCTCGTCAATGCCTTGTATTTGCCCATCAATGCCTTGTATTTGCTCGTCAATGCCTTGTATTTGCTCGTCAATGCATTGTATTTGCTCGTCAATGCATTGTATTTGCAGTCAATGCCTTGTATTTGCTCGTCGATGCCTTGTATTTGATCGTCAATGCCTTGTATTTGCTATTCAATGCCTTGCATTTGCTCGTCGATGCCTTGTATTTGCTAGTCAATGCCTTGTATTAGCTCGTCGATGCCTTGTATTTGCTCGTCAATGCCTTGTTTTTGCTCATCAATGCCTTGTATTTGCTCGTTGATGCCTTGTATTTGCTAGTCAATGCCTTGTATTTGCTAGCCAATGCCTTGTATTTGCTCGTTGATGCCTTGTATTTGCTCGTTGGTGCCTTGTATTTGCTCGTTGATGCCTTGTATTTGCTCGTCAATGCCTCGTATTTGCTAGCCAATGCCTTGTATTTGCTAGTCAATGCCTTGTATTAGCTCGTCAATGCCTTGTATTCGCTCGTCAATGCCTTGTTTTTGCTCATCAATGCCTTGTATTTGCTCGTTGATGCCTTGTATTTGCTAGTCAATGCCTTGTATTTGCTAGCCAATGCCTTGTATTTGCTCGTTGATGCCTTGTATTTGCTCGTTGATGCCTTGTATTTGCTCGCCAATGCATTGTATTTGCTCGTCAATGCCTTGTATTTGCTCGTCAATGCCTTGTATTTGCTCCTCAATGCCTTGTATTTGCTAGTCAATGCCTTGTATTTGCTCGTCAATGCCTTGTATTTGCTCATCAATGCCTTGTATGTGCTCGTTGATGCCTTGTATTTGCTCGTCAATGCCTTGTATTTGCTAGTCAATGCCTTGTATTTGCTCATCAATGCCTTGTATTTGATCGTTGATGCCTTGTATTTGCTAGTCAATGCCTTGTATTTGCTAGCCAATGCCTTGTATTTGCTCGTTGATGCCTTGTATTTGCTAGTTGGTGCCTTGTATTTGCTTGTTGATGCCTTGTATTTGCTCGTCAATGCCTTGTATTTGCTAGCCAATGCCTTGTATTTGCTCGTCAATGCCTTGTATTTGCTCGTCAATGCCTTGTATTTGCCCATCAATGCCTTGTATTTGCTCGTCAATGCCTTGTATTTGCTCGTCAATGCATTGTATTTGCTCGTCAATGCATTGTATTTGCAGTCAATGCCTTGTATTTGCTCGTCGATGCCTTGTATTTGAT
Source organism: Chrysogorgia sp. JL179-B06 (assembly GCA_035772405.1). Lineage (NCBI taxonomy): Eukaryota > Metazoa > Cnidaria > Anthozoa > Scleralcyonacea > Chrysogorgiidae > Chrysogorgia > Chrysogorgia sp. JL179-B06. The sequence continues at coordinate 135,225 of JAYKKM010000513.1, read as the reverse complement.
CGTCAATGCCTTGTATTTGCTATTCAATGCCTTGCATTTGCTCGTCGATGCCTTGTATTTGCTAGTCAATGCCTTGTATTAGCTCGTCGATGCCTTGTATTTGCTCGTCAATGCCTTGTTTTTGCTCATCAATGCCTTGTATTTGCTCGTTGATGCCTTGTATTTGCTAGTCAATGCCTTGTATTTGCTAGGCAATGCCTTGTATTTGCTCGTTGATGCCTTGTATTTGCTCGTTGGTGCCTTGTATTTGCTCGTTGATGCCTTGTATTTGCTCGTCAATGCCTCGTATTTGCTAGCCAATGCCTTGTATTTGCTAGTCAATGCCTTGTATTAGCTCGTCAATGCCTTGTATTCGCTCGTCAATGCCTTGTTTTTGCTCATCAATGCCTTGTATTTGCTCGTTGATGCCTTGTATTTGCTAGTCAATGCCTTGTATTTGCTAGCCAATGCCTTGTATTTGCTCGTTGATGCCTTGTATTTGCTCGTTGATGCCTTGTATTTGCTCGCCAATGCATTGTATTTGCTCGTCAATGCCTTGTATTTGCTCGTCAATGCCTTGTATTTGCTCCTCAATGCCTTGTATTTGCTAGTCAATGCCTTGTATTTGCTCGTCAATGCCTTGTATTTGCTCATCAATGCCTTGTATGCGCTCGTTGATGCCTTGTATTTGCTCGTCAATGCCTTGTATTTGCTAGTCAATGCCTTGTATTTGCTCATCAATGCCTTGTATTTGCTCGTTGATGCCTTGTATTTGCTAGTCAATGCCTTGTATTTGCTAGCCAATGCCTTGTATTTGCTCGTTGATGCCTTGTATTTGCTAGTTGGTGCCTTGTATTTGCCTGTTGATGCCTTGTATTTGCTCGTCAATGCCTTGTATTTGCTAGCCAATGCCTTGTATTTGCTCGTCAATGCCTTGTATTTGCTCGTCAATGCCTTGTATTTGCCCATCAATGCCTTGTATTTGCTCGTCAATGCCTTGTATTTGCTCGTCAATGCATTGTATTTGCTCGTCAATGCATTGTATTTGCAGTCAATGCCTTGTATTTGCTCGTCGATGCCTTGTATTTGATCGTCATGCCTTGTATTTGCTATTCAATGCCTTGCATTTGCTCGTCGATGCCTTGTATTTGCTAGTCAATGCCTTGTATTAGCTCGTCAATGCCTTGTATTTGCTCGTCAATGCCTTGTTTTTGCTCATCAATGCCTTGTATTTGCTCGTTGATGCCTTGTATTTGCTAGTCAATGCCTTGTATTTGCTAGCCAATGCCTTGTATTTGCTCGTTGATGCCTTGTATTTGCTCGTTGGTGCCTTGTATTTGCTCGTTGATGCCTTGTATTTGCTCGTCAATGCCTCGTATTTGCTAGCCAATGCCTTGTATTTGCTCGTCAATGCCTTGTATTTGCTCGTTGATGCCTTGTATTTGCTCGCCAATGCATTGTATTTGCGCGTCAATGCCTTGTATTGCTCGTCAATGCCTTGTATTTGCTCCTCAATGCCTTGTATTTGCTAGTCAATGCCTTGTATTTGCTCGTCAATGCCTTGTATTTGCTCGTCAATGCCTTGTATTTGCTCGTCGATGCCTTGTATTTGCTCATCAATGCCTTGTATGTGCTCGTTGATGCCTTGTATTTGCTCGTTGATGCCTTGTATTTGCTCGTTGATGCCTTGTATTTGCTCGTGAATGCCTTGTATTTGCTCGTCAATGCCTTGTATTTGCTAGTCAATGCCTTGTATTTGCTCGTCAATGCCTTGTATTTGCTCGTCAATGCCTTGTATTTGCTCATCAATGCCTTTCATTTGCTCGTTGATGCCTTGTATTTGCTAGTCAATGCCTTGTATTTGCTAGCCAATGCCTTGTATTTGCTCGTCAATGCCTTGTATTTGCCCATCAATGCCTTGTATTTGCTCGTCAATGCCTTGTATTTGCTCGTCAATGCATTGTATTTGCTCGTCAATGCCTTGTATTTGCTCATCAATGCCTTGTATTTGCTCGTTGATGCCTTGACGTATTTGCTCGTTGATGCCTTGTATTTGCTCGTTGATGCCTTGTATTTGCTCGTCAATGCCTTGTATTTGCTCGTCAATGCCTTGTATTTGCTAGTCAAGCCTTGTATTTGCTCGTCAATGCCTTGTATTTGCTCGTCAATGCCTTGTATTTGCTCATCAATGCCTTTTATTTGCTCGTTGATGCCTTGTATTTCCTAGTCAATGCCTTGTATTTGCTAGTCAATGCCTTGTATTTGCTGTGGCAATGCCTTGTATTTGTTAGCCAATGCCTTGTATTTGCTCGTAAATGCCTTGTATTTGATCGTCAATGCCTTGTATTTGCTATTCAATGCCTTGCATTTGCTCGTCGATGCCTTGTATTTGCTAGTCAATGCCTTGTATTAGCTCGTCAATGCCTTGTATTTGCTCGTCAATGCCTTGTATTTGCTCATCAATGCCTTGTATGTGCTCGTTGATGCCTTGTATTTGCTCGTTGATGCCTTGTATTTGCTCGTTGATGCCTTGTATTTGCTCGTCAATGCCTTGTATTTGCTCGTCAATGCCTTGTATTTGCTAGTCAATGCCTTGTATTTGCTCGTCAATGCCTTGTATTTGCTCGTCAATGCCTTGTATTTGCTCATCAATGCCTTGTATTTGCTCGTTGATGCCTTGTATTTGCTAGTCAATGCCTTGTATTTGCTAGCCAATGCCTTGTATTTGCTCGTCAATGCCTTGTATTTGCCCATCAATGCCTTGTATTTGCTCGTCAATGCCTTGTATTTGCTCGTCAATGCATAGTATTTGCTCGTCAATGCATTGTATTTGCAGTCAATGCCTTGTATTTGCTCGTCGATGCCTTGTATTTGATCGTCAATGCCTTGTATTTGCAATTCAATGCCTTGCATTTGCTCGTCGATGCCTTGTATTTGCTAGTCAATGCCTTGTATTAGCTCGTCAATGCCTTGTATTTGCTCGTCAATGCCTTGTATTTGCTCATCAATGCCTTGTATTTGCTCGCTGATGCCTTGTATTTGCTAGTCAATGCCTTGTATTTGCTAGCCAATGCCTTGCATTTGCTCGTTGATGCCTTGTATTTGCTCGTTGGTGCCTTGTATTTGCTCGTTGATGCCTTGTATTTGCTCGTCAATGCCTTGTATTTGCTAGCCAATGCCTTGTATTTGCTCGTCAATGCCTTGTATTTGCTCGTTGATGCCTTGTATTTGCTCGCCAATGCATTGTATTTGCTCGTCAATGCCTTGTATTTGCTCGTCAATGCATTGTATTTGCTCCTCAATGCCTTGTATTTGCTAGTCAATGCCTTGTATTTGCTCGTCAATGCCTTGTATTTGCTCGTCAATGCCTTGTATTTGCTCGTCAATGCCTTGTATTTGCTCATCAATGCCTTGTATGTGCTCGTTTGTGCCTTGTATTTGCTCGTTGATGCCTTGTATTTGCTAGTCAATGCCTTGTATTTGCTAGCCAATGCCTTGTATTTGCTCGTCAATGCCTTGTATTTGCCCATCAATGCCTTGTATTTGCTCGTCAATGCCTTGTATTTGCTCGTCAATGCATAGTATTTGCTCGTCAATGCATTGTATTTGCAGTCAATGCCTTGTATTTGCTCGTCGATGCCTTGTATTTGATCGTCAATGCCTTGTATTTGCAATTCAATGCCTTGCATTTGCTCGTCGATGCCTTGTATTTGCTAGTCAATGCCTTGTATTAGCTCGTCAATGCCTTGTATTTGCTCGTTGATGCCTTGGATTTGCTCGCCAATGCATTGTATTTGCTGGTCAATGCCTTGTATTTGCTCGTCAATGCATTGTATTTGCTCCTCAATGCCTTGTATTTGCTAGTCAATGCCTTGTATTTGCTCGTCAATGCCATGTATTTGCTCGTCAATGCCTTGTATTTGCTCGTCAATGCCTTGTATTTGCTCATCAATGCCTTGTATGTGCTCGTTTATGCCTTGTATTTGCTCGTTGATGCCTTGTATTTGCTAGTCAATGCCTTGTATTTGCTAGTCAATGCCTTGTATTTGCTCGTCAATGCCTTGTGTTTGCTATTCAATGCCTTGTATTTGCTCGTCAATGCCTTGTATTTGCTCGTCAATGCCTTGTATTTGCTCATCAATGCCTTGTATTTGCTCGTTGATGCATTGTATTTGCTAGTAAATGCCTTGTATTTGCTCATCAATGCCTTGTATGTGCTCGTTGATGCCTTGTATTTGCTCGTTGATGCCTTGTATTTGCTCGTTGATGCCTTGTATTTGCTCGCCAATGCATTGTATTTGCTCGTCAATGCCTTGTATTTGCTGGTCAATGCATTGTATTTGCTGGTCAATGCATTGTATTTGCAGTCAATGCCTTGTATTTGCTCGTCAATGCATTGTATTTGCTCGTCAATGCCTTGTGTTTGCTATTCAATGCCTTGTATTTGCTCGTCAATGCCTTGTATTTGCTCGTCAATGCCTTGTATTTGCTCATCAATGCCTTGTATTTGCTCGTTGATGCCTTGTATTTGCTAGTAAATGCCTTGTATTTTCTCATCAATGCCTTGTATGTGCTCGTTGATGCCTTGTATTTGCTCGTTGATGCATTGTATTTGCTCGTCAATGCCTTGTATTTGCTCGTCAATGCCTTGTATTTGCTAGTCAATGCCTTGTATTTGCTCGTCAATGCCTTGTATTTGCTCGTCAATGCCTTGTATTTGCTCATCAATGCCTTCTATTTGCTCGTTTATGCCTTGTATTTGCTAGTCAATGCCTTGTATTTGCTAGCCAATGCCTTGTATTTGCTCGTCAATGCCTTGTATTTGCTCGTTGATGCCTTGTATTTGCTCGCCAATGCATTGTATTTGCTCGTCAATGCCTTGTATTTGCTGGTCAATGCATTGTATTTGCTGGTCAATGCATTGTATTTGCAGTCAATGCCTTGTATTTGCTCGTCAATGCATTGCATTTGCTCGTCAATGCATTGTATTTGCAGTCAATGCCTTGTATTTGCTCGTTGATGCCTTGTATTTGCTCGTCGATGCATTGTATTTGCTAGTCCATGCCTTGTATTTGCTAGTCAATGCCTTGTATTTGCTCGCCAATGCCTTGTATTTGCTCATCAATGCCTTGTATTTGCTCGTTGATGCCTTGTATTTGCTAGTCAATGCATTGTATTTGCAGTCAATGCCTTGTATTTGCTCGTTGATGCCTTGTATTTGCTCGTCAATGCTTGTATTTGCTCGTCAATGCATTGTATTTGCTCGTCAATGCATTGTATTTGCAGTCAATGCCTTGTATTTGCTCGTCGATGCCTTGTATTTGATCGTGAATGCCTTGTATTTGCTATTCAATGCCTTGCATTTGCTCGTTGATGCCTTGTATTTGCTAGTCAATGCCTTGTATTTGCTAATCAATGCCTTGTATATGCTGTGTCAATGCCTTGTATTTGCTCGTCAATGCCTTGTATTTGCTCGTCAATGCCTTGTATTTGCTCATCAATGCCTTGTATTTGCTCTGTGATGCATTGTATTTGCTCGTTGGTGCCTTGTATTTGCTCGTTGATGCCTTGTATTTGCTCGTCAATGTCTTGTATTTGCTCGTTGATGCCTTGTATTTGCTCGCCAATGCATTGTATTTGCTCGTCAATGCCTTGTATTTGCTCGTCAATGCATTGTATTTGCTCGTCAATGCCTTGTATTTGCTAGTCAATGCCTTGTATTTGCTCGTCAATGCCTTGTATTTGCTCGTTGATGCCTTGTATTTGCTCGTCAATGCATTGTATTTGCTCGTCAATGCCTTGTATTTGCTCGTCAATGCATTGTATTTGCTCGTCAATGCATTGTATTTGCAGTCAATGCCTTGTATTTGCTCGTCGATGCCTTGTATTTGATCGTCAATGCCTTGCATTTGCTATTCAATGCCTTGCATTTGCTCGTTGATGCCTTGTATTTGCTAGTCAATGCCTTGTATTTGCTATTCAATGCCTTGTATTTGCTGTGTCAATGCCTTGTATTTGCCCATCAATGCCTTGTATTTGCTCGTCAATGCCTTGTATTTGCTCGTCAATGCATTGTATTTGCTCGTCAATGCATTGTATTTGCAGTCAATGCCTTGTATTTGCTCGTCGATGCCTTGTATTTGATCGTCAATGCCTTGTATTTGCTATTCAATGCCTTGCATTTGCTCGTCGATGCCTTGTATTTGCTAGTCAATGCCTTGTATTAGCTCGTCAATGCCTTGTATTTGCTCGTCAATGCCTTGTTTTTGCTCATCAATGCCTTGTATTTGCTCGTTGATGCCTTGTATTTGCTACTCAATGCCTTGTATTTGCTAGCCAATGCCTTGTATTTGCTCGTTGATGCCTTGTATTTGCTCGTTGGTGCCTTGTATTTGCACGTTGATGCCTTGTATTTGCTCGTCAATGCCTCGTATTTGCTAGCCAATGCCTTGTATTTGCTCGTCAATGCCTTGTATTTGCTCGTTGATGCCTTGTATTTGCTCGCCAATGCATTGTATTTGCTCGTCAATGCCTTGTATTTGCTCGTCAATGCCTTGTATTTGCTCCTCAATGCCTTGTATTTGCTAGTCAATGCCTTGTATTTGCTCGTCAATGCCTTGTATTTGCTCGTCAATGCCTTGTATTTGCTCGTCAATGCCTTGTATTTGCTCATCAATGCCTTGTATGTGCTCGTTGATGCCTTGTATTTGCTCGTTGATGCCTTGTATTTGCTCGTTGATGCCTTGTATTTGCTCGTCAATGCCTTGTATTTGCTCGTCAATGCCTTGTATTTGCTAGTCAATGCCTTGTATTTGCTCGTCAATGCCTTGTATTTGCTCGTCAATGCCTTGTATTTGCTCATCAATGCCTTGTATTTGCTCGTTGATGCCTTGTATTTGCTAGTCAATGCCTTGTATTTGCTAGCTAATGCCTTGTATTTGCTCGTCAATGCCTTGTATTTGGCAATCAATGCCTTGTATTTGCTCGTCAATGCCTTGTATTTGCTCGTCAATGCATTGTATTTGCTCGTCAATGCATTGTATTTGCAGTCAATTCCTTGTATTTGCTAGTCGATGCCTTGTATTTGATCGTCAATGCCTTGTATTTGCAATTCAATGCTTTGCATTTGCTCGTCGATGCCTTGTATTTGCTCGTCGATGCATTGTATTTGCTAGTCAATGCCTTGTATTTGCTAGTCAATGCCTTGTATTTGCTCGCCAATGCCTTGTATTTGCTCATCAATGCCTTGTATTTGCTCGTTGATGCCTTGTATTTGCTAGTCAATGCATTGTATTTGCAGTCAATGCCTTGTATTTGCTCGTTGATGCCTTGTATTTGCTCGTCAATGCCTTGTATTTGCTCGTCAATGCATTGTATTTGCTCGTCAATGCATTGTATTTGCAGTCAATGCCTTGTATTTGCTCGTCGATGCCTTGTATTTGATCGTCAATGCCTTGTATTTGCTATTCAATGCCTTGCATTTGCTCGTTGATGCCTTGTATTTGCTATTCAATGCCTTGTATTTGCTCGTCAATGCCTTGTATTTGCTCGTCAATGCCTTGTATTTGCTCATCAATGCCTTGTATTTGCTCGTTGATGCCTTGTATTTGCTAGTAAATGCCTTGTATTTGCTCATCAATGCCTTGTATGTGCTCGTTGATGCCTTGTATTTGCTCGTTGATGCATTGTATTTGCTCGTCAATGCCTTGTATTTGCTCGTCAATGCCTTGTATTTGCTAGTCAATGCCTTGTATTTGCTCGTCAATGCCTTGTATTTGCTCGTCAATGCCTTGTATTTGCTCATCAATGCCTTCTATTTGCTCGTTTATGCCTTGTATTTGCTAGTCAATGCCTTGTATTTGCTAGCCAATGCCTTGTATTTGCTCGTCAATGCCTTGTATTTGCTCGTTGATGCCTTGTATTTGCTCGCCAATGCATTGTATTTGCTCGTCAATGCCTTGTATTTGCTGGTCAATGCATTGTATTTGCTGGTCAATGCATTGTATTTGCAGTCAATGCCTTGTATTTGCTCGTCAATGCATTGCATTTGCTCGTCAATGCATTGTATTTGCAGTCAATGCCTTGTATTTGCTCGTTGATGCCTTGTATTTGCTCGTCGATGCATTGTATTTGCTAGTCCATGCCTTGTATTTGCTAGTCAATGCCTTGTATTTGCTCGCCAATGCCTTGTATTTGCTCATCAATGCCTTGTATTTGCTCGTTGATGCCTTGTATTTGCTAGTCAATGCATTGTATTTGCAGTCAATGCCTTGTATTTGCTCGTTGATGCCTTGTATTTGCTCGTCAATGCTTGTATTTGCTCGTCAATGCATTGTATTTGCTCGTCAATGCATTGTATTTGCTCGTCAATGCATTGTATTTGCAGTCAATGCCTTGTATTTGCTCGTCGATGCCTTGTATTTGATCGTGAATGCCTTGTATTTGCTATTCAATGCCTTGCATTTGCTCGTTGATGCCTTGTATTTGCTAGTCAATGCCTTGTATTTGCTAATCAATGCCTTGTATATGCTGTGTCAATGCCTTGTATTTGCTCGTCAATGCCTTGTATTTGCTCGTCAATGCCTTGTATTTGCTCATCAATGCCTTGTATTTGCTCTGTGATGCATTGTATTTGCTCGTTGGTGCCTTGTATTTGCTCGTTGATGCCTTGTATTTGCTCGTCAATGTCTTGTATTTGCTCGTTGATGCCTTGTATTTGCTCGCCAATGCATTGTATTTGCTCGTCAATGCCTTGTATTTGCTCGTCAATGCATTGTATTTGCTCGTCAATGCCTTGTATTTGCTCGTCAATGCCTTGTATTTGCTCGTCAATGCCTTGTATTTGCTCGTTGATGCCTTGTATTTGCTCGTCAATGCATTGTATTTGCTCGTCAATGCCTTGTATTTGCTCGTCAATGCATTGTATTTGCTCGTCAATGCATTGTATTTGCAGTCAATGCCTTGTATTTGCTCGTCGATGCCTTGTATTTGATCGTCAATGCCTTGCATTTGCTATTCAATGCCTTGCATTTGCTCGGTGATGCCTTGTATTTGCTAGTCAATGCCTTGTATTTGCTATTCAATGCCTTGTATTTGCTGTGTCAATGCCTTGTATTTGCCCATCAATGCCTTGTATTTGCTCGTCAATGCCTTGTATTTGCTCGTCAATGCATTGTATTTGCTCGTCAATGCATTGTATTTGCAGTCAATGGCTTGTATTTGCTCGTCGATGCCTTGTATTTGATCGTCAATGCCTTGTATTTGCTATTCAATGCCTTGCATTTGCTCGTCGATGCCTTGTATTTGCTAGTCAATGCCTTGTATTTGCTCGTCAATGCCTTGTATTTGCTCGTCAATGCCTCGTTTTTGCTCATCAATGCCTTGTATTTGCTCGTTGATGCCTTGTATTTGCTACTCAATGCCTTGTATTTGCTAGCCAATGCCTTGTATTTGCTCGTTGATGCCTTGTATTTGCTCGTCAATGCCTTGTATTTGCACGTTGATGCCTTGTATTTGCTCGTCAATGCCTTGTATTTGCTCGTATTTGCTAGCCAATGCCTTGTATTTGCTCGTCAATGCCTTGTATTTGCTCGTTGATGCCTTGTATTTGCTCGCCAATGCATTGTATTTGCTCGTCAATGCCTTGTATTTGCTCGTCAATGCCTTGTATTTGCTCCTCAATGCCTTGTATTTGCTAGTCAATGCCTTGTATTTGCTCGTCAATGCCTTGTATTTGCTCGTCAATGCCTTGTATTTGCTCGTCAATGCCTTGTATTTGCTCATCAATGCCTTGTATTTGCTCGTTGATGCCTTGTATTTGCTCGTTGATGCCTTGTATTTGCTCGTTGATGCCTTGTATTTGCTCGTCAATGCCTTGTATTTGCTCGTCAATGCCTTGTATTTGCTAGTCAATGCCTTGTATTTGCTCGTCAATGCCTTGTATTTGCTCGTCAATGCCTTGTATTTGCTCATCAATGCCTTGTATTTGCTCGTTGATGCCTTGTATTTGCTCGTCAATGCTTTGTATTTGCTAGCCAATGCCTTGTATTTGCTCGTCAATGCCTTGTATTTGCTCGTTGATGCCTTGTATTTGCTCGCCAATGCATTGTATTTGCTCGTCAATGCCTTGTATTTGCTCGTCAATGCATTGTATTTGCTCCTCAATGCCTTGTATTTGCTAGTCAATGCCTTGTATTTGCTCATCAATGCCTTGTATGTGCTCGTTGATGCCTTGTATTTGCTCGTTGATGCCTTGTATTTGCTCGTTGATGCCTTGTATTTGCTCGTCAATGCCTTGTATTTGCTCGTCAATGCCTTGTATTTGCCAGTCAATGCCTTGTATTTGCTCGTCAATGCCTTGTATTTGCTCGTCAATGCCTTGTATTTGCTCATCAATGCCTTGCTCGTTGATGCCTTGTATTTGCTAGTCAATGCCTTGTATTTGCTAGCCAATGCCTTGTATTTGCTCGTCAATGCCTTGTATTTGCACATTAATGCCTTGTATTTGCTCGTCAATGCCTTGTATTTGCTCGTCAATGCATTGTATTTGCTCGTCAATGCCTTGTATTTGCTCATCAATGCCTTGTATTTGCTCGTTGATGCCTTGTATTTGCTCGTTGATGCCTTGTATTTGCTCGTTGATGCCTTGTATTTGCTCGTCAATGCCTTGTATTTGCTCGTCAATGCCTTGTATTTGCTAGTCAATGCCTTGTATTTGCTCGTCAATGCCTTGTATTTGCTCATCAATGCCTTGTATTTGCTCGTTGATGCCTTGTATTTGCTAGTCAATGCCTTGTATTTGCTCGTCAATGCCTTGTATTTGCTCATCAATGCCTTGTATTTGCTCGTTGATGCCTTGTATTTGCTAGTCAATGCCTTGTATTTGCTAGCCAATGCCTTGTATTTGCTCGTTGATGCCTTGTATTTGCTCGTTGGTGCCTTGTATTTGCTCGTTGATGCCTTGTATTTGCTCGTCAATGCCTTGTATTTGCTAGCCAATGCCTTGTATTTGCTCGTCAATGCCTTGTATTTGCTCGTTGATGCCTTGTATTTGCTCGCCAATGCATTGTATTTGCTCGTCAATGCCTTGTATTTGCTCGTCAATGCCTTGTATTTGCTCGTCAATTCCTTGTATTTGCTCGTCAATGCCTTGTATTTGCTCGTCAATGCCTTGTATTTGCTCGTCAATGCCTTGTATTTGCTCATCAATGCCTTGTATTTCCTCGTTGATGTCTTGTATTTGCTAGTCAATGCCTTGTATTTGCTAGCCAATGCCTTGTATTTGCTCGTCAATGCCTTGTATTTGCCCATCAATGCCTTGTATTTGCTCGTCAATGCCTTGTATTTGCTCGTCAATGCATAGTATTTGCTCGTCAATGCATTGTATTTGCAGTCAATGCCTTGTATTTGCTCGTCGATGCCTTGTATTTGATCGTCAATGAGCTTGTATTTGCAATTCAATGCCTTGCATTTGCTCGTCGATGCCTTGTATTTGCTAGTCAATGCCTTGTATTAGCTCGTCAATGCCTTGTATTAGCTCGTCAATGCCTTGTATTTGCTCATCAATGCCTTGTATTTGCTCGTTGATGCCTTGTATTTGCTAGTCAATGCCTTGTATTTGCTAGCCAATGCCTTGTATTTGCTCGTTGATGCCTTGTATTTGCTCGTTGGTGCCTTGTATTTGCTCGTTGATGCCTTGTATTTGCTCGTCAATGCCTTGTATTTGCTAGCCAATGCCTTGTATTTGCTCGTCAATGCCTTGTATTTGCTCGTTGATGCCTTGTATTTGCTCGCCAATGCATTGTATTTGCTCGTCAATGCCTTGTATTTGCTCGTCAATGCATTGTATTTGCTCCTCAATGCCTTGTATTTGCTAGTCAATGCCTTGTATTTGCTCATCAATGCCTTGTATGTGCTCGTTGATGCCTTGTATTTGCTCGTTGATGCCTTGTATTTGCTCGTTGATGCCTTGTATTTGCTCGTCAATGCCTTGTATTTGCTCGTCAATGCCTTGTATTTGCCAGTCAATGCCTTGTATTTGCTCGTCAATGCCTTGTATTTGCTCGTCAATGCCTTGTATTTGCTCATCAATGCCTTGCTCGTTGATGCCTTGTATTTGCTAGTCAATGCCTTGTATTTGCTAGCCAATGCCTTGTATTTGCTCGTCAATGCCTTGTATTTGCCCATTAATGCCTTGTATTTGCTCGTCAATGCCTTGTATTTGCTCGTCAATGCATTGTATTTGCTCGTCAATGCCTTGTATTTGCTCATCAATGCCTTGTATTTGCTCGTTGATGCCTTGTATTTGCTCGTTGATGCCTTGTATTTGCTCGTTGATGCCTTGTATTTGCTCGTCAATGCCTTGTATTTGCTCGTCAATGCCTTGTATTTGCTAGTCAATGCCTTGTATTTGCTCGTCAATGCCTTGTATTTGCTCATCAATGCCTTGTATTTGCTCGTTGATGCCTTGTATTTGCTAGTCAATGCCTTGTATTTGCTCGTCAATGCCTTGTATTTGCTCATCAATGCCTTGTGTTTGCTCGTTGATGCCTTGTATTTGCTAGTCAATGCCTTGTATTTGCTAGCCAATGCCTTGTATTTGCTCGTTGATGCCTTGTATTTGCTCGTTGGTGCCTTGTATTTGCTCGTTGATGCCTTGTATTTGCTCGTCAATGCCTTGTATTTGCTCGTCAATGCCTTGTATTTGCTCGTCAATGCCTTGTATTTGCTCGTTGATGCCTTGTATTTGCTCGCCAATGCATTGTATTTGCTCGTCAATGCCTTGTATTTGCTCGTCAATGCCTTGTATTTGCTCGTCAATTCCTTGTATTTGCTCGTCAATGCCTTGTATTTGCTCGTCAATGCCTTGTATTTGCTCGTCAATGCCTTGTATTTGCTCATCAATGCCTTGTATTTGCTCGTTGATGTCTTGTATTTGCTAGTCAATGCCTTGTATTTGCTAGCCAATGCCTTGTATTTGCTCGTCAATGCCTTGTATTTGCCATCAATGCCTTGTATTTGCTCGTCAATGCCTTGTATTTGCTCGTCAATGCATAGTATTTGCTCGTCAATGCATTGTATTTGCAGTCAATGCCTTGTATTTGCTCGTCGATGCCTTGTATTTGATCGTCAATGCCTTGTATTTGCATTCAATGCCTTGTATTTGCTCGTCGATGCCTTGTATTTGCTAGTCAATGCCTTGTATTAGCTCGTCAATGCCTTGTATTTGCTCGTCAATGCCTTGTATTTGCTCATCAATGCCTTGTATTTGCTCGTTGATGCCTTGTATTTGCTAGTCAATGCCTTGTATTTGCTAGCCAATGCCTTGTATTTGCTCGTTGATGCCTTGTATTTGCTCGTTGGTGCCTTGTATTTGCTCGTTGATGCCTTGTATTTGCTCGTCAATGCCTTGTATTTGCTAGCCAATGCCTTGTATTTGCTCGTCAATGCCTTGTATTTGCTCGTTGATGCCTTGTATTTGCTCGCCAATGCATTGTATTTGCTCGTCAATGCCTTGTATTTGCTCGTCAATGCCTTGTATTTGCATTTCAATTCCTTGTATTTGCTCGTCAATGCCTTGTATTTGCTCGTCAATGCCTTGTATTTGCTCATCAATGCCTTGTATGTGCTCGTCAATGCCTTGTATTTGCTCGTCAATGCCTTGTATTTGCTCGTCAATGCCTTGTATTTGCTCGTCAATGCCTTGTATTTGCTCGTCAATGCCTTGTATTTGCTAGTCAATGCCTTGTATTTGCTCGTCAATGCCTTGTATTTGCTCGTCAATGCCTTGTATTTGCTCATCAATGCCTTGTATTTGCTCGTTGATGCCTTGTATTTGCTAGTCAATGCCTTGTATTTGCTAGCCAATGCCTTGTATTTGCTCGCCAATGCCTTGTATTTGCCCGTCAATGCCTTGTATTTGCTCGTCAATGCCTTGTATTTGCTCGTCAATGCCTTGTATTTGCTCGTCAATGCATTGTATTTGCAGTCAATGCCTTGTATTTGCTCGTCGATGCCTTGTATTTGATCGTCAATGCCTTGTATTTGCAATTCAATGCCTTGTATTTGCTCGTCGATGCCTTGTATTTGCTAGTCAATGCCTTGTATTAGCTCGTCAATGCCTTGTATTTGCTCGTCAATGCCTTGTATTTGCTCGTCAATGCCTTGTATTTGCTAGTCAATGCCTTGTATTTGCTCGTCAATGCCTTGTATTTGCTAGCCAATGCCTTGTATTTGCTCGTCAATGCCTTGTATTTGCTCGTCAATGCCTTGTATTTGCTCGTTGATGCCTTGTATTTGCTCGTCAATGCCTTGTATTTGCTAGTCAATGCCTTGTATTTGCTCGTCAATGCCTTGTATTTGCTCGTTGATGCCTTGTATTTGCTCGCCAATGCCTTGTATTTGCTCGTCAATGCCTTGTATTTGCTCGTCAATGCCTTGTATTTGCTCGTCAATGCCTTGTATTTGCTAGTCAATGCCTTGTATTTGCTCGTCAATGCCTTGTATTTGCTCGTCAATGCCTTGTATTTGCTCGTCAATGCCTTGTATTTGCTCGTCAATGCCTTGTATTTGCTCGTCAATGCCTTGTATTTGCTCGTCAATGCCTTGTATTTGCTCGTCAATGCCTTGTATCAATGCCTTGTATTTGCTAATCAATGCCTTGTATTTGCTCGTCAATGCCTTGTATTTGCTCGTCAATGCCTTGTATTTGCTCGTCAATGCCTTGTATTTGCTCGTCAATGCCTTGTATTTGCTCGTCAATGCCTTGTATTTGCTCGTCATTGCCTTGTATTTGCTCGTCAATGCCTTGTATTTGCTCATCAATGCCTTGTATGTGCTCGTTGATGCCTTGTATTTGCTCGTTGATGCCTTGTATTTGCTAGTCAATGCCTTGTATTTGCTAGTCAATGCCTTGTATTTGCTCGTCAATGCCTTGTATTTGCTATTCAATGCCTTGTATTTGCTCGTCAATGCCTTGTATTTGCTCGTCAATGCCTTGTATTTGCTCATCAATGCCTTGTATTTGCTCGTTGATGCCTTGTATTTGCTAGTAAATGCCTTGTATTTGCTCATCAATGCCTTGTATGTGCTCGTTGATGCCTTGTATTTGCTCGTCAATGCCTTGTATTTGCTCGTTGATGCCTTGTATTTGCTCGTCAATGCCTTGTATTTGCTCGTCAATGCCTTGTATTTGCTAGTCAATGCCTTGTATTTGCTCGTCAATGCCTTGTATTGGCTCGTCAATGCCTTGTATTTGCTCGTCAATGCCTTGTATTTGCTCATCAATGCCTTGTATTTGCTCGTTGATGCCTTGTATTTGCTAGTCAATGCCTTGTATTTGCTAGCCAATGCCTTGTATTTGCTCGTCAATGCCTTGTATTTGCTCGTTGATGCCTTGTATTTGCTCGTTGGTGCCTTGTATTTGCACGTTGATGCCTTGTATTTGCTCGTCAATGCCTCGTATTTGCTAGCCAATGCCTTGTATTTGCTCGTCAATGCCTTGTATTTGCTCGTTGATGCCTTGTATTTGCTCGCCAATGCATTGTATTTGCTCGTCAATGCCTTGTATTTGCTCGTCAATGCCTTGTATTTGCTCCTCAATGCCTTGTATTTGCTAGTCAATGCCTTGTATTTGCTCGTCAATGCCTTGTATTTGCTCGTCAATGCCTTGTATTTGCTCGTCAATGCCTTGTATTTGCTCATCAATGCCTTGTATGTGCTCGTTGATGCCTTGTATTTGCTCGTTGATGCCTTGTATTTGCTCGTTGATGCCTTGTATTTGCTCGTCAATGCCTTGTATTTGCTCGTCAATGCCTTGTATTTGCTAGTCAATGCCTTGTATTTGCTCGTCAATGCCTTGTATTTGCTCGTCAATGCCTTGTATTTGCTCATCAATGCCTTGTATTTGCTCGTTGATGCCTTGTATTTGCTAGTCAATGCCTTGTATTTGCTAGCTAATGCCTTGTATTTGCTCGTCAATGCCTTGTATTTGGCAATCAATGCCTTGTATTTGCTCGTCAATGCCTTGTATTTGCTCGTCAATGCATTGTATTTGCTCGTCAATGCATTGTATTTGCAGTCAATTCCTTGTATTTGCTAGTCGATGCCTTGTATTTGATCGTCAATGCCTTGTATTTGCAATTCAATGCCTTGCATTTGCTCGTCGATGCCTTGTATTTGCTCGTCGATGCATTGTATTTGCTAGTCAATGCCTTGTATTTGCTAGTCAATGCCTTGTATTTGCTCGCCAATGCCTTGTATTTGCTCATCAATGCCTTGTATTTGCTCGTTGATGCCTTGTATTTGCTAGTCAATGCATTGTATTTGCAGTCAATGCCTTGTATTTGCTCGTTGATGCCTTGTATTTGCTCGTCAATGCCTTGTATTTGCTCGTCAATGCATTGTATTTGCTCGTCAATGCATTGTATTTGCAGTCAATGCCTTGTATTTGCTCGTCGATGCCTTGTATTTGATCGTCAATGCCTTGTATTTGCTATTCAATGCCTTGCATTTGCTCGTTGATGCCTTGTATTTGCTATTCAATGCCTTGTATTTGCTCGTCAATGCCTTGTATTTGCTCGTCAATGCCTTGTATTTGCTCATCAATGCCTTGTATTTGCTAGTCAATGCCTTGTATTTGCTAGCCAATGCCTTGTATTTGCTCGTCAATGCCTTGTATTTGCTCGTTGATGCCTTGTATTTGCTCGTTGATGCATTGTATTTGCACGTTGATGCCTTGTATTTGCTCGTCAATGCCTCGTATTTGCTAGCCAATGCCTTGTATTTGCTCGTCAATGCCTTGTATTTGCTCGTTGATGCCTTGTATTTGCTCGCCAATGCATTGTATTTGCTCGTCAATGCCTTGTATTTGCTCGTCAATGCCTTGTATTTGCTCCTCAATGCCTTGTATTTGCTAGTCAATGCCTTGTATTTGCTCGTCAATGCCTTGTATTTGCTCGTCAATGCCTTGTATTTGCTCGTCAATGCCTTGTATTTGCTCATCAATGCCTTGTATGTGCTCGTCGATGCCTTGTATTTGCTCGTTGATGCCTTGTATTTGCTCGTTGATGCCTTGTATTTGCTCGTCAATGCCTTGTATTTGCTCGTCAATGCCTTGTATTTGCTAGTCAATGCCTTGTATTTGCTCGTCAATGCCTTGTATTTGCTCGTCAATGCCTTGTATTTGCTCATCAATGCCTTGTATTTGCTCGTTGATGCCTTGTATTTGCTAGTCAATGCCTTGTATTTGCTAGCTAATGCCTTGTATTTGCTCGTCAATGCCTTGTATTTGGCAATCAATGCCTTGTATTTGCTCGTCAATGCCTTGTATTTGCTCGTCAATGCATTGTATTTGCTCGTCAATGCATTGTATTTGCAGTCAATTCCTTGTATTTGCTAGTCGATGCCTTGTATTTGATCGTCAATGCCTTGTATTTGCAATTCAATGCTTTGCATTTGCTCGTCGATGCCTTGTATTTGCTCGTCGATGCATTGTATTTGCTAGTCAATGCCTTGTATTTGCTAGTCAATGCCTTGTATTTGCTCGCCAATGCCTTGTATTTGCTCATCAATGCCTTGTATTTGCTCGTTGATGCCTTGTATTTGCTAGTCAATGCATTGTATTTGCAGTCAATGCCTTGTATTTGCTCGTTGATGCCTTGTATTTGCTCGTCAATGCCTTGTATTTGCTCGTCAATGCATTGTATTTGCTCGTCAATGCATTGTATTTGCAGTCAATGCCTTGTATTTGCTCGTCGATGCCTTGTATTTGATCGTCAATGCCTTGTATTTGCTATTCAATGCCTTGCATTTGCTCGTTGATGCCTTGTATTTGCTATTCAATGCCTTGTATTTGCTCGTCAATGCCTTGTATTTGCTCGTCAATGCCTTGTATTTGCTCATCAATGCCTTGTATTTGCTCGTTGATGCCTTGTATTTGCTAGTAAATGCCTTGTATTTGCTCATCAATGCCTTGTATGTGCTCGTTGATGCCTTGTATTTGCTCGTTGATGCATTGTATTTGCTCGTCAATGCCTTGTATTTGCTCGTCAATGCCTTGTATTTGCTAGTCAATGCCTTGTATTTGCTCGTCAATGCCTTGTATTTGCTCGTCAATGCCTTGTATTTGCTCATCAATGCCTTCTATTTGCTCGTTTATGCCTTGTATTTGCTAGTCAATGCCTTGTATTTGCTAGCCAATGCCTTGTATTTGCTCGTCAATGCCTTGTATTTGCTCGTTGATGCCTTGTATTTGCTCGCCAATGCATTGTATTTGCTCGTCAATGCCTTGTATTTGCTGGTCAATGCATTGTATTTGCTGGTCAATGCATTGTATTTGCAGTCAATGCCTTGTATTTGCTCGTCAATGCATTGCATTTGCTCGTCAATGCATTGTATTTGCAGTCAATGCCTTGTATTTGCTCGTTGATGCCTTGTATTTGCTCGTCGATGCATTGTATTTGCTAGTCCATGCCTTGTATTTGCTAGTCAATGCCTTGTATTTGCTCGCCAATGCCTTGTATTTGCTCATCAATGCCTTGTATTTGCTCGTTGATGCCTTGTATTTGCTAGTCAATGCATTGTATTTGCAGTCAATGCCTTGTATTTGCTCGTTGATGCCTTGTATTTGCTCGTCAATGCTTGTATTTGCTCGTCAATGCATTGTATTTGCTCGTCAATGCATTGTATTTGCTCGTCAATGCATTGTATTTGCAGTCAATGCCTTGTATTTGCTCGTCGATGCCTTGTATTTGATCGTGAATGCCTTGTATTTGCTATTCAATGCCTTGCATTTGCTCGTTGATGCCTTGTATTTGCTAGTCAATGCCTTGTATTTGCTAATCAATGCCTTGTATATGCTGTGTCAATGCCTTGTATTTGCTCGTCAATGCCTTGTATTTGCTCGTCAATGCCTTGTATTTGCTCATCAATGCCTTGTATTTGCTCTGTGATGCATTGTATTTGCTCGTTGGTGCCTTGTATTTGCTCGTTGATGCCTTGTATTTGCTCGTCAATGTCTTGTATTTGCTCGTTGATGCCTTGTATTTGCTCGCCAATGCATTGTATTTGCTCGTCAATGCCTTGTATTTGCTCGTCAATGCATTGTATTTGCTCGTCAATGCCTTGTATTTTGCTCGTCAATGCCTTGTATTTGCTCGTCAATGCCTTGTATTTGCTCGTTGATGCCTTGTATTTGCTCGTCAATGCATTGTATTTGCTCGTCAATGCCTTGTATTTGCTCGTCAATGCATTGTATTTGCTCGTCAATGCATTGTATTTGCAGTCAATGCCTTGTATTTGCTCGTCGATGCCTTGTATTTGATCGTCAATGCCTTGCATTTGCTATTCAATGCCTTGCATTTGCTCGTTGATGCCTTGTATTTGCTAGTCAATGCCTTGTATTTGCTATTCAATGCCTTGTATTTGCTGTGTCAATGCCTTGTATTTGCCCATCAATGCCTTGTATTTGCTCGTCAATGCCTTGTATTTGCTCGTCAATGCATTGTATTTGCTCGTCAATGCATTGTATTTGCAGTCAATGCCTTGTATTTGCTCGTCGATGCCTTGTATTTGATCGTCAATGCCTTGTATTTGCTATTCAATGCCTTGCATTTGCTCGTCGATGCCTTGTATTTGCTAGTCAATGCCTTGTATTAGCTCGTCAATGCCTTGTATTTGCTCGTCAATGCCTTGTTTTTGCTCATCAATGCCTTGTATTTGCTCGTTGATGCCTTGTATTTGCTACTCAATGCCTTGTATTTGCTAGCCAATGCCTTGTATTTGCTCGTTGATGCCTTGTATTTGCTCGTTGGAGCCTTGTATTTGCACGTTGATGCCTTGTATTTGCTCGTCAATGCCTCGTATTTGCTAGCCAATGCCTTGTATTTGCTCGTCAATGCCTTGTATTTGCTCGTTGATGCCTTGTATTTGCTCGCCAATGCATTGTATTTGCTCGTCAATGCCTTGTATTTGCTCGTCAATGCCTTGTATTTGCTCCTCAATGCCTTGTATTTGCTAGTAAATGCCTTGTATTTGCTCGTCAATGCCTTGTATTTGCTCGTCAATGCCTTGTATTTGCTCGTCAATGCCTTGTATTTGCTCATCAATGCCTTGTATGTGCTCGTTGATGCCTTGTATTTGCTCGTTGATGCCTTGTATTTGCTCGTCAATGCCTTGTATTTGCTCGTCAATGCCTTGTATTTGCTCGTCAATGCTTGTATTTGCTCGTCAATGCCTTGTATTTGCTCGTCAATGACTTGTATTTTATATTCAATGCCTTGTATTTGCTATTCAATGCCTTGTATTTGCTATTCAATGCATTGTATTTGCTCGTCAATGCCTTGTATTTGCTCGTCAATGCCTTGTATTTGCTCGCGTCATTGCCTTGTATTTGGTCGTTGATGCCTTGTATTTGCTCGACGATGCCTTGTATTTGCTAGTCAATGCCTTGTATTTGCTCGTCTATGCCTTGTATTTGCTCGTTGGTGCCTTGTATTTGCTCGTTGATGCCTTGTATTTGCCCGTCAATGCCTTGGATTTGCTCGTTGATGCCTTGTATTTGCTCGTTGATGCCTTGTATTTGCTCGTCAATGCCTTGTATTTGCTCGTCGATGCCTTGTATTTGCTCGTCAATGCCTTCTATTTGCTCGTCAATGCCTTGTATTTGCTATTCATTGCCTTGTATTAGCTCGGTGATGCCTTGTATTTGTTATCACATTGACGATCTTGAGACAGCCGAAGAAAAACTTTGCAAACTGAAGGTTTGTTCATTTTTAAACTGGGGGACAACTTTAGTTAAAAAAACTAAACTATACTTTTAAATAAAAGGTATTTAAGTATAATGTTCAGAAATATTAATAGTTTCACGGTATCTACTCAAAAAATTAACGTATAGGTAAAAAATTCCTAGATCTTACTCCAGAAAAAACGTTTTCATTCTCGTATTTTATCCTTCTGGTCGCCGCCATTTTAGAGTTTTACGACGGCTCAAAATTGAATTTGTTTTTGTTAAATATAATATTGATATTTTTATTTAGGAGGCGCTCCTAGCTTACATCGCTCAAAATAATTTCTTAAACAGCGAAGTTGTCGAGTTAAACAAATTAAGAAAGAACGACACAGAAAGAATAAAAACATATATCGCGTAAGTTGTGTGCAATATTCAGGATGGTATTTTGAAAATATTCGTACTGTATTACTTCTGGAAAATATCGACCACTGGCTGTTGCTTAATGCAATATTTGTTCAATATTTACTGAATTTTCTTTTTTGTTGCAGAAAAAATCATACTCAAGAAGCAGATTTGTGTCGAATTAAAAGTATATTTTACCTTCTTGTTCAGGAGGTTCACACACCAGTGAAAGGTAAATTACTTATTTTGTGTTTTTAATACGTCACTCTAGTTGCGATCATATTATAGAGACCCGGGAAAGAGACCAGGGCAAACGTTCCCTATTATTTCAAGTGCCATGCAATGAAAAATTCAGTTGTAAAATAACTCTTTCGTTTGAAAGAACTCCGTTGAGACTATAAAGACTAACCATTTACAACTTTTTCATATCTCACTTCACTCTTGAGATATTAAGATTTGTTTGATATGTAAATGTTCATACTTATGACATCACAATGCATAATGACTTATTGAAAAATTCTGCATATCTTTACATTATCACGTGGACTCGTGTGATGATTTGCATATTTGATAGCATTGGATACATGCACGCACATGCACCTGCATTTCAAGTGATTTCATTACATAATCTCAAGGATATATAAGCGTTTTCCATAAGTTATACTGTGATGTCATAATATTAGCATGTATGATCATTTACATATTAAACAAATCTTAATATCTCAAGAGCGAAGTGAGTTATGAAAAATGTAAATGGTTAGTCTTTATAGTTTCAAGAGTTCTTTATAAACAAAAGAGTTATTTTACTACTGAATTGTTCATTGGATAGGCACTTTAAGTAGAACAAGTAGAATAGGTTGATGAAAAAAATTATTTTGGTTGACCATTCTTACACCCTAAATTTCCCTCAACCATGACATCTGCTTCTTCTACTATCTTATATCGTAGCTTGGCAGCAATTGCAGAATATCCCGCCACATCCAGCTACGGAAGTGGCTACGCAGTCATCTGGCTACGCAGTCATAATCCGTAGTTTTTTGTTTTTTTTACAGATGGTGTACCTGGTTTACCACAAGACATTGTATCACAACTTCTGGATGATGCCATAGAAATCGAAACTCAGTCAAAGAAGAGTGCTGATGAAAGGTAGAAAAATCACGATGAAATAAAGCTAAATTCAGCTAAATTCACCGAGATAAATTAGTGAGTGAAGTTGTTCGTCCAGGTTGTTGTAGTCTTCAGAAAGACTATTGCTGGTGACTGACGTTTCGACGGCCTCAGCGGCGGTCATCTTCAGAGTCAAGTAAAGTGTGTTTGTCAGGTTTGCCTATATATATATATACCGTATATTACAAGTAATATTTGGCATTTCACTCGATTAAACTACATGTTCTAAGGATTTATGGTGAATGAAAATTTCAAGGCCTTGAAGTTGCATTTTTCGCAACTGGTCCAGGTTTGGTCTTAAAATGTATATATTCCAACACTCGAAATTTTCCTTCACCATAAATCCTGAGAATAAATACGGTATACGTCTGGTTCATTACGTCATAGTTTGTTTGTGTCATAATTAGTGCGAGTGGGTGTTACGTCATGCGTTAAGCGTGGGCCAATATTGTTCCTCTAATTATAGGTTGCTCTAATGATACTACATCTAATGATAGGTTCAAACCATTTATTTTATAAATAAGTGAGGAAATTATGTACATTATACAGAAGAAAATTACTGTTGGTTGACCTACATGTATGATTACATATAAATATAATATATTGCGAGCTTATTAGCTATTTATTAACCATTTGTTAATAATAAGTGACACATCCGTGGGTAATCGTAATTTAATTTTGGCTTCAAATTACATCTGAATGACACCTAAAAAGAGAAGTAACAGTCATTAAATGTTTTGTATTTTTCAATCTCTCCACCATTTTTCGTTTCGTTTCTTAATGATGCATATTTCTCTTAACATTATAATTTGTTTCCCTCATAGTAAAAGCTCACATGATCTCTATGGTTTTTATACAAAACTGGAACGCGGAGATGACGATGCTTTGGTGGCTGTGGCTGGTAAACTAAACAGACGATCTGATGAAATTGTTAAGGTAAGGAGGTGTAAGGAAAATGCTTGTGTATGACAAAACCACCAAGCCCTTACCACCAGTGCTACCAGGCATCGAACGAAAAGAGTGGCTAAAACTTCTTGGAGTTACTTTTCAAGAAGACCCCTATCACTGGGACATTCATATTGATAATTTGTTGCATAAAGCGAGCAGTCGTTTATATATCGTTAGAGTATGCAAATTTTACAAATATACAGAGACGAGCTTAGCAGACTATTTGATTCATTAATGTCACTATTTCTTTATGGATTGGAAGTATGGGGCACCGCGTTCCAAAGCAAATACCTAGACAGTATTGATCGATTTATTAAACGAGCTTTCGATTTGGATATACTACTCGGAATATTAGGATATCAGATGTAATTGAGGAAAGAGACAGAGACCTGTTTAATAGAATAACTGGTGATAGCGAACATGTGTTGCATGATTTACTCCCTCAGAAAAGAGGGAGAGTTCTTCGAAAGCGAGGGCACGAGTATGTTCTCCCAAAAGTGAACACAGAGAGATTTAAACGATCTTTCATTAATAGATGTCTTTTTAAATTTGTTAAATTGGTATAATTGTATAAATAATTTGATTGTACAGTATATGCTATGTAATTATTGATTGACTGTAAAGATACACGATTGATGTATTCTATTTAATAAAGACCATTATTATCACGTACCTTAATTTAATTTATGAGATGTGTGAAGTTGATCGTCCAGGTTGTTGTAGTCTTGATAAAGACTGTTGTTGGTGACTGACGTTTTGACGGCCTCAGCGGCGGTCATCTTCAGAGTCAAGTAAAGCGTGTTTGTCAGGTTCATTACGTCATCGTTTGTTTGTGAGTGGGTGTCGCGTTAAGCGTGTGCCAATAT
The DNA here is from genome assembly GCA_035772405.1 of Chrysogorgia sp. JL179-B06. Taxonomy (NCBI): domain Eukaryota; kingdom Metazoa; phylum Cnidaria; class Anthozoa; order Scleralcyonacea; family Chrysogorgiidae; genus Chrysogorgia; species Chrysogorgia sp. JL179-B06. The sequence goes on along the minus strand of JAYKKM010000513.1, from coordinate 111,135 downwards.
TGTTTGTAAGCGTGGGCCAATATTGTTTGCCATGTGTTAAGCGTGGGTATATCGTTTGTCGGTAGGTCTATTGTTCGTTGGTGCGTGCGAAGAAGTCTTTTGTATGGTGTCGGTAATTGTTGTGATCTGTTAAGTGGTTTATGTTCCAAGTTGGTATACCAACTTTCTAATGTAAGTCGCTGTTTGTAGTTTGTGTTAAAGGCGATACATTCAGCCGAGTCCCAGTCAATATCGTGTTTTGTTTGTACGTGGTGTTCAGCGATGTGATTAGTCACATCCCGTTTCTAGTAGCTCGTTTGTGTTCAGCTAGTCTGATTTTTGGGTTTCTGCCGGTTTCACCAATATAAGTGTCCTGGCAGTCGGCGCATTTGATCTTGTGAACTGCACCTTGTCTTTCGTGAGGCTGTTCTTTGTCTTTCACTTTAATCAGTATATGTCGCAAAGTAGTCATAGGTTTGTGGGCTACACGTATGTTGTAAGGTCGTAAAATACGTGCTATAGTCTCTGATGTACCTGTAAATTTAATTTATGTTAACAAAGTAAACAATGTTAACTGTTACGATGTTATTACAGGTGATTTAAAGTTGCAAAGCAGTCTGGTAAAATGTACAGCCGCCATCTTTTTCTGTACCATAATTTGTCATAGTGCCGTAACGACTGGCTGCTTTTTTCTGAGCTCCTGATAATTCTAATGTCTTATACGTTTTTTTTGGATACGTTTTCTGCTGGTCAGTATTGTCAGTGGTTAATACTCTTATTAACACATTGCGATGAAGAAAATCGTTGCTAGCCTTACGCTTTTGGTGGAAACCTACTTTCAGTCTGGTAAAGTCGACCACTTCGGATGTCGCCGCGACTTCAGTGAAACCTCTGCCCGTTCGAACTTGGTCAACGCTTAAACTCTACAGTCTTCTAGAGAAGAAACGAGGAACACGAGCTGGTCTCCATCGACTAAATTCTTCTAAACCAGGTTTTAACTTTCAAGCATCTTCGTTCTCTTATAACTTATTAATATTCAAGGTGAAGCTTCTTCGAGCCACACAACAATACAAACTAGTGAAAATGCAAATCGGAGTCCATCGCTCTTCGCAGTGAACAATAGAAACGCCATCCCCGTGAGGATTACTAACAATAGATTTGACGTGCACCGTAATAAACCTTCAAAACAACATTTCACTCAGCGAAACCTTATACATATTCAGCAATCTAATTCTGGTATTCAAGGGCGCGGGAATACACTTTCATCGCTTCCTAGTATTTGCCTGTTGATCTCCCGATCGCTTTTGCCCGATATTGACGAGCTCTCTCTTTCTTTCGCAGCGCCACACCGACATTGCTGTAATTACTGAATCGTGGCTGAAACCCGATATTGATAGCGATCTCCTATCTATTGTGGGTTAAATAGATTGTGTGTGTTTACATCTAATACGATCCCATGTAATCGCCGAGGTGTGTGTGTGTGTTTACATCTAATACGATCCCATGTAAGCGCCGAGGTGTGTGTGTGTGTGTTTACATCTAATACGATCCCATGTAAGCGCCGAGGTGTGTGTGTATGTGTTTACATCTAATACGATCCCATATAAGCGCCGAGGTGTGTGTGTGCGTGTGTTTACATCTAATACGATCCCATGTAAGCGCCGAGGTGTGTGTGTGTTTACATCTAATACGATCCCATGTAAGCGCCGATGTGTGTGTGTGTTTACATCTAATACGATCCCATGTAAGCGCCGAGGTGTGCGTGTTTACATCTTATACGATCCCATGTAAGCGGCGAAGTGTGTGTGTGTGTGTTTACATCTAATACGATCCCATGTAAGCGCCGAGGTGTGTGTGTGTTTACATCTAATACGATCCCATGTAAGCGCCGAGGTGTGTGTGTGTTTACATCTAATACGATTCTATGTAAGCGCCGTGTGGACCTAGAATGTCCTGAGTTTGAGTGCGTATGGCTCTTGCTCCGTCCCCATCGCTTGCCAAGACCTTTGTCTAGTATCGACCTGCCCAAGAACAGAAAGATTTGTGTGATTATATTGTAAGAGCTTCGGATTCTATTCGCATTCGATATCCTGATTGCGGGCTAGTCATCCTAGGCGACTTCAACAAACTGGATATCTCTAATATTACCGCTGACCTCGACCTAAAACAGGTTGTTGATAGCCCCACTAGAGGTACCAACATCTTAGACCTCATAATTTGTAATAATTACAATTACTACCAGAAGCCTGTAATACTTGCTCCTTTAGGTATTTTAGACCACAATATTGTACACTGGTCTCCTAAAGCTCGGCAGGCGAACTCAAATACTAAGAGTTTTTCTAGGCGTTATTCGCGCACTTTTCCGCGGTCGCGGCTTGATGCTTTTGGTCGTTGGATTTGCGGCTTTAACTGGTACGGTTTGCTGACCTGGATCAACCCATTGTCAACGAGCTGACCAACTCCTTGTACACTTACATCTGCTATTGACTCATTCTTTCCTTTAAAGTCTGTCATTCTACACATCTCTGATAAGGCGTGGATCTTGCCCTACATCACGTCTCTGATAATAATAATAATAATAATAATAATAATAATGATTTATTGAACAATATATCCACAAAGTGGCTCTTCACTTGTTCATTTTACATACAATACAACAAGAAAAAAAAAATTATGATAAATTATTACAATATAGATATAAAAATTACGATGTAGATATAAACATTTATACAGTCAAGATTGATAGTAATTAGAAACGTTCTAATGTCCTAGTATAAATAATGTTTCTAGTCTCTTTACAGAAAGTAGTAAAATCGGAACAGTTTCTCACATCATCAGGCAATAAATTGAATACATGCGAAGCTTGATCTTGTAGTGTATTGCTTATCAATGGCCTCTCTAATTGTAAGCTATTGCTAGATCTTAGACATCTGTTGTGCTGAAATACATTTAATTTTAAGTAATTTGGCCAGTTAATATTGTAAATAGCTTTATGAGTTGCTTTAAGTAAGTTCCATTCACGTTGTTCTTTCACAGGAAGCCACTTGAGTTTTAATACTATATCTTCAGTGGAGGCGTATCTGCCGAGTACAAAACCAGCTGCAGCCTTTTGAACTCTCTGGAGACGTTTTGACAAATAGTCTGGGAGGGAGTAGTACACAATATCATTATAGTATAGTTTACTTAGAACAAGTGCTTGTGCAAGATTCTTCTTGATGTGGAAAGGTAGTATTTTCTTCAACTTCTTTATTGATGTTAAAGTAGCATAACAAGATGCTGCAACGTGTTTAACATTCTCTTCCCAGTTTAGATGTTCATGAATGTGAAATCCTAAGAGCTTAGTGGTAGCAACTCGTTTTAATGGTGTATCATTAACAGCAATGTCAATATTTGCAATATCCAAGTGATGAACTTTCGATAACTGCGAAGTGGACAGTAACATCATCTTTGTCTTCTTTGGATTGATAACTAAGTTTGATTCCCGCGACCATGCTTCCAATTTGTCCACGCCTGTAGAAAGTTCAATCACAGTAGATTGTAAATCTATTGGTTTGCAATGTTTGTAAAATGTTGTGTCGTCAGCATATTGGTGGCATTTAACGTTGTCCATGCATGATTGAAGGTCTGTCACATAAAGATTAAAGATCAGAGGCCCCATTATTGATCCTTGAGGCACACCAAAATTGACTGTGCAGAGCTCTGATTTCTTGTCATCAATCTGAACAAAGTGTTTCCTACCAGTGAGATATTGTATTGTCCATTTAAGATAGTCTTTGGAAAAACCAAGGAGACCAAGTTTTTTCAGGACAGTTTTGTATTTTAAAGTGTCAAATGCCTTGGAAAAGTCAGCTAAAACCATGAGGGTTACTTCGCCGCGTTTCATGGCACGGATTACATCATCCCTTATACCCAATAATACCGTTGTAGTCGAGTGACCTTTCCTGAACCCAGAGATGTTATCTTTGAATAGGGTACGAGATTCAATAAAGTCAATAACCTGATGGTGGACAAGTCTTTCATACACTTTCGAAAGAACTGGAAGAATCGATATTGGCCGCATATTTGGAACACTGAAAGAGTCGTTCGTCTTTGGAATTGGAGTTATTCTAGCCACTTTCCATGCGTCAGGGAAAAGTGATTGGGCAATAAATGAATTTATTATATCAGTCAATGGTCCTGCAATTAATTCTGCGATAGGTTTAATATACTTAATTGGTATTTGATCGGGTCCTGTTGATGTATCAGAACGAATGGTTTTAATCTCATTGAGGACCTCTTTGTAAGTGACGGAGTGTAAGATAAATGGTTCTTCCTCTATGGATCCCTGTGGCAGGCCATCGACAAAATCTAACAAATCTTCCTTAATGTCCACATTTGAATTTCCAGTGGTACGCTGAGCAGTCTCTGCAAAATATGTATTTAGTTCATTAACATCAAGTCGTAAAGGCTGTGAAGATGGATTCAATATACGATGGATAATGCGCCAGACCACTTTCGGTTTTGATGATGATAGTGCAGTGTTAATGAACAAGCGTTTCGCTTCCTTGATTTTTGTTTTCAGGCGATTACGTACATCACGGAAAGCTTGCCAGATATCCGGTGTTTTTAATGAATGAGCCTTATGCCGCAACCGGTCTCGTTGGTTTTGAAGACTTTTTATTTCTTCCTCGTGTAACCACGGAGCTGGTGGGCGTGTGATCTTTGTGCGCTTTAGTGGGGCGTGTCGTTCAATACATTCCGTGATGAGATTAGTGAACATTTCCAATTTCTCTTCTGGGTCATCCATTATTTGAATGACGCCAAACGGGAGAGATGTAAAGTCCTGGATATATTCTTTTTCCTGAAACCCTCGCTCATTTCGGATCATTTTAAAACGTGGGACAAAACGCTCAACACGAATATTAAGGCATGCATAAGGGGCATCATGGTCACTCACATTTGAACACGGAAGCACATCAGTATATGTAACACGTTTGGGGTCATTCGAGATTATATGATCGATCAATGTTTCACTCGTGCGTGTTACTTTAGTTGCCTTTTCCACGTGTTGTGTTAGGTTAAACGTATACAATAGGTCTGCGTATTTTTTTGTCAATGGTGCATCTGGTTTAAGTATGTCAATATTTAGATCTCCTGTAATTACTAGTAAACCGTCCCATGAGGTTGATAGATCTGACAACATGTTCTCCATTTGTGCCAGCCATTGTTGGGTCGTTAATATTCTTGTGGATCTATATATAGTTCCAATGAGAAGGTGACTGTTTTTATTACGCCCCTGGATTTCTAGCCATAAGTTTTCTAATTCGGGATATCTTGCTTCAATATCCTTTCGTCTTTTGTATTTCACATTTTCTTTAATATATGCACCTACGCCTCCACCTTTAATTTTATCTCTGTTTCTGAACTCGTTTGCATAACCAGGAATAGAAACGTGGCTGAGCAGTTGAGGATTGTCTTTAAGCCATGTTTCGCTCAATGTAACTACGTCAAAGCCATATCTTTGAATAACAAGATGTAAATCATCAAACGAAGATGTCATACTCTGCGTATTTAGGTGCATAAATGAGAGTTGTTTTTGCCGTTTGACAAGTGCTTCCAAATGAGGGTCGAAGTCCAATTGTGAATCACGCGATGAATTTGCATTCTCATTTGTCGTTGAGTCTAAAGTAGCCAAGTCCTTTATTTTGAAGAATGGAAGTTCAGATAAAGTACAATTATCGCATGTCCAAACTCCAGGTTGTTTGACTTGGACAGTTTTATATAAGCTAGTGTTACTGCTTGCACAGCGAACATGAATCAAATCATAACAATTTCCACACATGAGGCGTTTATGATTTCGCTGTACAGGTTTTATACACTTCGGGCATTTCGCTGCGGGGCCATTCGATCTCTGTTTGTTTGTAGTATCTATAGTAGGTCCTGGATGCGGATGAATATCACCACAAACGAGTATCGCTGAAGAAGTGATGTTAAACGATGCAGTCGAGTTGTAATAATATAGTGTGCGTTGTTTAAGCCATTTGCATTTTCTTGTAGTCAACAACAGCGGATTCCGCTTCAAGTCCTGATGAATTACAACGAAACCGTCGTTGCTACTACCCGATTTCTCCTTCGAGAATGACTTGTTGATGAGGCCTTGTGAATCTAAAATCAATAGCATCAATAGCATATACAAAATTGAGGAGCTCAAATTCACATGTCTTGCCGCCATGATAGAAATGGATGATAAGAGCACGTCAGAGAGCCTTCAACAGTACTGACCACGTCCTCTGGAAGCATTACGGGAATAAGGTTAAGGTTGAAATTGCCAATTGCAAGAAATCCTTCTACAACGACAAGATGAAACACCTCAAGAACGAAGACTGCAGGAAGTGGTGGTGCTTAGTGAACAGATTATCAGGTACATGTAGGTCTAAAAAATCCCAACCCTTTACAATTGAGAAGGACGGGTCTGTTTTGACCGACATTGAACTTGCTGAACACCTGAACAAGTTCTTCCTATCTGTTAATGCAGATATCCCTCCTTTGGATAATAGCAATTTACCATCATTCCTACCAGCGCGCGAACCACCTCCTGTAATCTCACAATTGGAAGTCTACAGGAAACTCGCCTGTAAGGCAAGTAGACCAGACAAGATTCCAGCGCGCATTCTCAAATATTTGCCTTTGAGCTCTCTGAGCCCGTCGCACGTGTTTTCAATGTTTCTCTGTCCGAAGGTGTCACCCCAACTTCGTGGAAAATATCTGAGATAACACCTATTACGAAAGTTCAGCCGGTATCAGAAGATGGTGACCTCAGACCAAGGTCTCATTTTCAGCCTGTCTTTCTATAAGGTGTTAGAAGGCTTTGTAGTAAATTGGGTTATTTCAGATATTAGTCACAAAATCGATCCACAACAGTTTGGCTGCCTTAAAGGCAGTTCTACCACACATTGTCTTCTTGACATGATTCACAATTGGCTAAAACATCTTGACAATCCTGGGAAATATCTTCGTGTCAGCTTCCTAGACTTCAGTAAAGCGTTCGACCGGATTGACGATAACATCGTCATCACGAAGCTCATCAATATCGGTGTGCGCAGGTTGCTTCCTGTCCAGTAGAATGCAGTCTGTTAGGGTTGGTCAGTTCACCTCTAACTGGGCCCATGTCACTGCTGGTGTCCCGCAAGGTACCAAACTTGGGCCTGTCCTATTTTTGATTATGGTTAACGACCTAGTCAGCCATTCTTCTTTGATTTCAAGGACTTGGATGTACGTTGATGACCTGACAATTTCTCAGTCTATTCACCGAAATTAGTCTCCTCCATCCATACAAGATGACCTCGACACAATCTCTTGCTGGTCCGCTGCTAACAATATGAAACTAAACCCCAAGAAGTGTAAGGACTTTGCCGTATCCTTCCTTCGTGACGTCCCTCAGGAGCTGTCCACCTCTCTTTATATCAACACCCAGCCTCTGGAGAGGGTCACCTGCTATAAAGTGCTGGGGGTGATCTTACAGGAAGACCTAAAGTGGAACGCTCACATTGACTTCGATCACTCTCAAAGCTGCCAAGAGGCTTCATATCTTGCGTGTGTTATGTAACTCCGGCGTTCCAGCACAAGACCTCATAACTTTATACACTTCACTTATTAGATATATTCTTGAATATTGTTGCCCTCTACCTCTCAGACAAGCTAGAAAATGCATTACGTATTATCTATCCGTATCTGTCTTACTCCGTTGCTTTAAAAACTTCTGCTCTTCCTCGCCTGTCTGATCGCCGTGACGTTCTTTGCGTGAAAATTCTGAACAAAATTTGTGTACCATCATCGCGCCTCAACCATCTCCTACCTCCAACCCGGGCCGCGTCACACGGCAGAGCGTTGCGATAGGTTCAAGAAGAGTTTCTTTCCATCAATGTGTTCATCGAACTCTAAATAATCACTGACTTAATACTTAATATTTTTTAACATAGCTTTTATAAATGGTTTTCCCTTTGTATTATAGCTGAATTAGTTATTGTAATTTATCTATTTAATATTATAATACCAGTTTCTTGAAATTGTAAAAATACTGCAATTCACGCTTAGTGCGAAAGTATTTTAAATAAACCATCTATTATTATTATTATAATATTTGTATTTTTATCTCCAAGGCAAACGCAAACAGCGATGATGTGCGTCAAACGTCAATACAAGTGAAATGGGAAAACTACATGATGACTAATAGAAAAAAGGTGTTGCTGAAAACTGTAAGTACCAGGGTTCTCATTAGATTAAGAAGTAGCAGGTGAAATTGATAAAGCAGACGGTGAAGAACAATCGTAACAGCGCGAGACATCTAGGGGATCCTGGGGCATGCTTCCCCAGAAAAAGTTTGAGCAAAAAACAACACATTTCAGGACTTTGAATAAATATATAGTCGTTTTAGAATCTTTGGATTCTTCTATATTTCCGATTTTGAAATTCTGATGAACAGAAGATGAATTCTCTTAAAATTAAATGCAATGCCATTTTTCTTTTTGAACACACATAATTAAATACACACAACATCAGTGAGTAATCTTATCTAAATGTTGGAGTGTTTATTCATGTACGGATCCATTTTGAATCTCCAACTGAACAAAGAGATGTAAACTGAACTCAAATTTATTTTGTCACTAAAACTTAAATAATAATATAAGTAGCAAGTAGTAGCACTATACAACTAAACACTATAGCTCTATAGCTAAATAACATTATTGTAACATAATTATAACAAAATAATCTTACTATTATCTGCAATCAGATATGAAACAATTTGCAAAACGCATCCAAATTGGATTGCTTTCGTTTCATGATTGATGGCCCACTAAATCTAAATAAAGAATGTAATTCCGTGCATTGGTGCATACCAATCTCGTACCAAGAGCATGCGTTCCTTGTCGTGCATGCATGCACAATGAAATCTACGTCCCAATCCTTTTTCTCTGAATCTAGTTCCCAGTCCATGCCGAAAAAAATGGAGGATGATGTTGACAAAGCACGATCTGTCGATGCGCTGTATTTCAACTCATTTTCAAGTGTTTAAAGTGTCTATGAAGTGAAAAATTCGCGAGCATTTTTTTGCTCTAACGAACAAAGTAGCACGGCAAGAGCGTACACTGAAAATTTAACGATGAAGACAACAGTGACGACAACGATATGAAGACAACAGTGACGATGAAGACAACAGTGACGACAACGATATGAAGACAACAGTGACGATGAAGACAACAGTGACGATAACGATATGAAGACAACAGTGACGATGACGATATGAAGACAACAGTGACGATAACGATATGAAGACGACAGTGACGATGAAGACAACAGTGACGATGAAGACAACAGTGACGATAACGATATGAAGACAACAGTGACGACAACGATATGAAGACAACAGTGACGATAACGATATGAAGACAACAGTGACGATGAAGACGACAGTGACGACAACGATATGAAGACAACAGTGACGATGAAGACAACAGTGACGACAACGATATGAAGACAACAGTGAGTCAGTGACGATGAAGACAACAGTGACGATGAAGACGACAGTGACGATAACGATGAAGACAACAGTGACGACAACGATGAAGATAACAGTGACGACAACGATGAAGACAACAGTGACGATAACGATGAAGATAACAGTGACGACAACGATGAAGACAACAGTGACGACAACGATGAAGACAACAGTGACGACAACGATATGAAGATAACAGTGACGATAACGATGAAGACAACAGTGACGATGAAGACGACAGTGACGATAACTATATGAAGACAACAGTGACGATAACGATATGAAGACAACAGTGACGATGAAGACGACAGTGACGATAACGATATGAAGACAACAGTGACGATGAAGACAACAGTGACGACAACGATATGAAGACAACAGTGACGATGAAGACGACAGTGACGACAACGATATGAAGACAACAGTGACGATGAAGACAACAGTGACGACAACGATATGAAGACAACAGTGAGTCAGTGACGATGAAGACAACAGTGACGATGAAGACGACAGTGACGATAACGATGAAGACAACAGTGACGACAACGATGAAGATAACAGTGACGACAACGATGAAGACAACAGTGACGATAACGATGAAGATAACAGTGACGACAACGATGAAGACAACAGTGACGACAACGATGAAGACAACAGTGACGACAACGATATGAAGATAACAGTGACGATAACGATGAAGACAACAGTGACGACAACGATATGAAGACAACAGTGACGATGAACACGACAGTGACGACAACGATATGAAGACAACAGTGACGATAACGAGGAAGACGACAGTGACGATGAAGACAACAGTGACGATGAACACGACAGTGACGATAACTATATGAAGACAACAGTGACGATAATGATATGAAGACAACAGTGACGATGAAGACGACAGTGACGATGAAGACGACAGTGACGATAACGATATGAAGACAACAGTGACGATGAAGACGACAGTGACGATGAAGACGACAGTGACGATAACGATATGAAGACAACAGTGACGATAACTATATGAAGACAACAGTGACGATGAAGACGACAGTGACGATGAAGACAACAGTGACGACAACGATATGAAGACAACAGTGACGATGAAGGACGACAGTGACGATGAAGACGACATTGACGATAACGATATGAAGACAACAGTGACGATAACGATATGAAGACAACAGTGACGATGAAGACAACAGTGACGATGAAGACAACAGTGACGACAACGTTGAAGACAACAGTGACGATAACGATGAAGACAACAGTGACGACAACGATATGAAGATAACAGTGACGATAACGATGAAGACAACAGTGACGATGAATACAACGGTGACGATAACGATGAAGACAACAGTGACGACAACGATGCAGACAACAGTGACGACAACGATGAAGACAACAGTGACGACAACGATGAAGACAACAGTGACGACATGTATAATAAAACAATTATTGTATTCGGCTTACACATGATATCAAGAATTATTCAGACGTCGGTCAATGTTATCCGCCTCAGCCTTCGGAAGATAACATTGACCTCAGTCTAGATAATTCTTGATATCATGCGTAAGCCTCATTTGTTTATTAACAGCACATTACTGATAACATCAGAATGGATAATAGGTCCGCGGAATGCGTACATGTGCTGCCGCAAAAAGGTAGAAGGGATGATTCTGAATGAACTTATATCCACAGCTCAGTTAGTATTTTGTGCGCGAGCTGTATAATATAATGTATAATGGCAAATCAAAATTGTCTAGATCGAACGCGAACGCTACCTAGATCGACATTGTCGTTTACTCTCGTGAATGTTAATATGTTAAGGTTAAGGTGTAATTGGATGAGGGGTTGTTCAGACTTTTCAGAGTCGCCTAACAACATTCTGTCCGCATATATTCATGCTATTGATGAATTAATTATGCTAATTAGGAAGATTCTTAAAAGCCTTATTGAGAGAATATTTTTCACCTAATTGTAAACTGAAATGATCCGGAACGTGCGCAACTACGAGAGTTTTCTTGTGATGTAACTATCCCCTTTGTTGATATGCTTTTATGTGTAGATTGATCAGTTACACCGTGTCTTATTAGCTTACAGTTGGCATAATCCAGATATTGGCTATTGCCAGGTTGGTATGACCTTAACTTTTTTCTGTTTTGTAGTATTATTTTAATTTAAAATTTTGAATTCAATTTTTCGGCATTAAATTTCAATTTCGGGAAAAATACCATAATTCAATTTATTTTTCATCCTTACCTTATCTTTGTTTTAGGGCTTAAATCGTCTTGCAGCCATTGCCTTACTTTATCTGGGTGAAGAGGACTCATTTTGGTATGTTTCATTTTTTGTAAAACAAATCATTCTCAGCGTAATTTATCCGAAAATTGAATAATTTTACAAAATTTCAATATCAAACGCCAGAGGTACGCTGTTTGAAACAAGCCATATTTATTTTATCTTAGCACTGTGGTATGTCTTGTTGAATTTGTGATGCCGAAGGACTATTATAATAGCACATTGATTGCATCTCAATGTGACCAGGTTGGTACTGTAGCTACATGATCTGGGACAGTTGCTTAAAAGGCGATTAACACTAATCCTGCATTTAATAATGTAATTGGCTGTTTATTTTGATTAGTCCCTTGTATTATTCTATAAATGCCTTTATTATATGCATGGGAACATTACTGCATTCTGATTCACTCTATATATGGATCTTTTGGGAGTCATTTTTGCATCTGCTGAGCAGAGCGCTATGTTATCGACCGAGATGTTCGTTTGTAGGATGGTTTCGTTCACCTCGTCACTTTACGTCATATCTGCTGACAAATCCACAGTACCCAAAGCTTATGTCGTAATTTATATGATTTTCATTTATATTTCTAAGAGACTAACAATGCTAGAATATTGCCGTAAATTTAGAGAATATTTAAAGAATCTAATTAGGTTTTTGATCAGAAAGTTTGTAACGCAAATCAAGACGGGGTAGGGTGATTGGAGGTTGCAACCACATTGCCCCCTCCGGCAGTTATGCCAATCTTCATCCAATTTTCACTTCAATAGCAGACGCATGTACGCATTGCGTACCTATTTTTTTACGTTTAGAGAGTCTTGAAAGATATATTAACAGAGAAAAGTCCAAAAGTTAGTGAACGCTTGGACGAGTTAAAGTAAGTTGCATTATCTAGACCTCTTATACTTTGCTTATATAAAAAATAATTGTGGCGAAAATGTTCAAATGTTCTCAGTGATGTAGTGTGTAGTGTGTAGTAAGTAACGTCATTCTTGTCGTGTTAGTATTGCCTAGAAAGTCGATCAGAAACATTTTTCGACAGACTTATATCAACTTGGGTGCTCCGGTTAGGTCTCAACAATTTACTTTACAACACTCGCAGAATTTACCACGCAAAACCATCTTAAATATCCAGTGCCCAATGTTAATTACATAATATATATAAATACATTTCCCTGTGTTACCGTCACATTTTGTACTCAAATGAGCAATGATTACAACTTTATCACATCAGTATGAAGTTTATCACATCAGTATTATAACTTTATCACATCAGTATTATAACTTTGTCACATCAGTATCAAGTTTATCACATCAGTATTACAACTTTATGACATCAGTATTATAACTTTATCACATCAGTATTACAACTTTATCACATTAGTACGAAGTTTATCACATCAGTATTATAACTTTATCACATCAGTATGAAGTTTATCACATCAGTATTATAACTTTATCACATCAGTATTATAACTTTATCACATCAGCATTATAACTTTATCACATCAGTATTATAACTTTATCACATCAGTATTATGACTTTATCACATCAGTATTATAGTTTTATCACATCAGTATGAAGTTTATCACATCAGTATTATAACTTTATCACATCAGTATTACAACTTTATCACATCAGTATTATAACTTTATAACATCAGTATTATAACTTTATCACATCAGTATTATAACTTTATCACATCAGTATTATTACTTTATCACATCAGTATTATACCTTTATCACATCAGTATTACAACTTTATCACATCAGTATTATAACTTTATCACATCAGTATTACAACTTTATCACATCAGTATTATAACTTTATCACATCAGTATGAAGTTTATCACATCAGTATTATAACTTTATCACATCAGTATGAAGTTTATCACATCAGTATTATAACTTTATCACATCAGTATTATAACTTTATCACATCAGTATTATAACTTTATCACATCAGTATTATAACTTTATCACATCAGTATTATTACTTTATCACATCAGTATTATAACTTTATCACATCAGTATGAAGTTTATCACATCAGTATTATAACTTTATTACATCAGTATTACAACTTTGTCACATCAGTATTACAACTTTAATCACATCCGTATTACAACTTTATCAAATTAGTATTATAACTTTATCACATCAGTATTATAACTTTATCACATCAGTATTATAAATTTATCACATCAGTATTATAACTTTATCACCTCAGTATTATAACTTTATCACATCAATATTAAGTTTATCACATCAGTATTATAACTTTATCACATCAGTATTATAACTTTATCACAGCAGTATTATAACTTTATCGCATCAGTATTACAACTTTATCACCTCAGTATTATAACTTTATCACATTAGTATTATAACTTTATCAAATCTGTATTATAACTTTATCACATCTGTATTATAACATTATCAGATCAGTATTACAACTTTATCACATCAGTATTACAACTTTATCACATCAGTATTAAGTTTATCATATCAGTATTACAACTTTATCACATCAGTATTATAACTTTATCACATCAGTATTAAGTTTATCATATCAGTATTACAACTTTATCACATCAGTATTATAACTTTATCACATCAGTATTACAACTTTATCACATCAGTATTACAACTTTATCACATCAGTATTACAACTTTATCGCATCAGTATAATAACTTTATCACATCAGTATTGTAACTTTATCACATCAGTATTACAACTTTATCACATCAGTATTACAACTTTATCATATCAGTATTATAACTTTATCACATCAGTATTATAACTTTATCACATCAGTATTACAACTTTATCACATCAGTATTATAACTTTATCACATCAGTATTATAACTTTATCACATCAGTATTACAACTTTATCACATCAGTATTATAACTTTATCACATCAGTATTATAACTTTATCACATCAGTATTATAACTTTATCACATCAGTATTGCAACTTTATCACATCAGTATTATAACTTTTCCACATCAGTATTATAACTTTATCACATCAGTATTACAACTTTTTCACATCAGTATTACAACTTTATCACATCAGTATTACAACTTTTTCACATCAGTATTACAACATTACAACTTTATCACATCAGTATTATAACTTTATCACATCATTATTACAACTTTATCACATCAATGTTATAACTTTATCACATCAGTATTATAACTTTATCACATCAGTATTATAACTTTATCACATCAGTATTATAACTTTATCACATCAGTATTACAACTTTAGCACATCAGTATTACAACTTTATCACATCAGTATTACAACTTTTTCACATCAGTATTACAACTTTATCACATCAGTATTACAACTTTATCACATTAGTATTATAACTTTATCACATCATTATTACAACTTTATCACATCAATGTTATAACTTTATCACATCAGTATTATAACTTTATCACATCAGTATTATAACTTTATCACATCAGTATTATAACTTTATCACATCAGTATTTCAACTTTAGCACATCAGTATTACAACTTTATCACATCAGTATTACAACTTTTTCACATCAGTATTACAACTTATTACATCAGTATTACAACTTTATCACATCAGTATTATAACTTTATCACATCAGTATTACAACTTTATCACATCAGTGTTATAACTTTATCACATCAGTATTATAACTTTATCACATCAGTATTATAACTTTATCACATCAGTATTATAACTTTATCACATCAGTATTATAACTTTATCACATCAGTATTATAACTTTATCACATCAGTATTATAACTTTATCACATCAGTATTATAAATTTATCACATCAGTATGATAACTTTATCACCTCAGTATTATAACTTTATCACATCAATATTAAGTTTATCACATCAGTATTATAACTTTATCACATCAGTATTATAACTTTATCACATCAGTATTTCAACTTTAGTACATCAGTATTACAACTTTATCACATCAGTATTACAACTTTTTCACATCAGTATTACAACTTATTACATCAGTATTACAACTTTATCACATCAGTATTATAACTTTATCACATCAGTATTACAACTTTATCACATCAGTGTTATAACTTTATCACATCAGTATTATAACTTTATCACATCAGTATTATAACTTTATCACATCAGTATTATAACTTTATCACATCAGTATTATAACTTTATCACATCAGTATTATAACTTTATCACATCAGTATTATAACTTTATCACATCAGTATTATAAATTTATCACATCAGTATGATAACTTTATCACCTCAGTATTATAACTTTATCACATCAATATTAAGTTTATCACATCAGTATTATAACTTTATCACATCAGTATTATAACTTTATCACATCAGTATTATAACTTTATCGCATCAGTATTACAACTTTATCACCTCAGTATTATAACTTTATCACATTAGTATTATAACTTTATCACATCAGTATTACAACTTTATCACATCAGTATTATAACTTTATCACATCAGTATTACAACTTTATCACATCAGTATTATAACTTTATCACATCAGTATTATAACTTATCACATCAGTATATAACTTTATCGCATCAGTATTATAACTTTATCACATCAGTATTATAACTTTATCACATCAGTATTACAACTTTAGCACATCAGTATTACAACTTTATCACATCAGTATTACAACTTTTTCACATCAGTATTACAACATTACAACTTTATCACATCAGTATTATAACTTTATCACATCATTATTACAACTTTATCACATCAGTATTATAACTTTATCACATCAGTATTATAACTTTATCACATCAGTATTATAACTTTATCGCATCAGTATTATAACTTTATCACATCAGTATTATAACTTTATCACATCAGTATTACAACTTTATCACATCAGTATTACAACTTTATCACATCAGTATTACAACTTTTTCACATCAGTATTACAACATTACAACTTTATCACATCAGTATTATAACTTTATCACATCATTATTACAACTTTATCACATCAATGTTATAACTTTATCACATCAGTATTATAACTTTATCACATCAGTATTATAACTTTATAACATCAGTATTATAACTTTATCACATCAGTATTACAACTTTAGCACATCAGTATTACAACTTTATCACATCAGTATTACAACTTTTTCACATCAGTATTACAACTTTATCACATCAGTATTACAACTTTATCACATCAGTATTATAACTTTATCACATCAGTATTACAACTTTATCACATCAGTGTTATAACTTTATCACATCAGTATTATAACTTTATCACATCAGTATTATAACTTTATCACATCAGTATTATAACTTTATCACATCAGTATTACAACTTTATCACACCAGTATGAAGGGTGGCATGGGTGGCACATGCAGTAGGCGCGTTGCCCCTCACAACTGAGGTTAAGTTCTGTTGTACGGGTTAGTACTCGGATGGGTGACCATCTGGGTATACCCGTGTAGACTTCCGAGCTTCAGACTCATTTGAGTAGAGTTGTTGATTCACTCCTGTGCATCGAGGGTTTTCCTCCGCCCCCCCCCCCCCCCCCCCCCCCCCCCCAGAAGCTAAAGTATGACGATGCTACTGTTCTCCTCCGGCTACGGCCGCCCAACAGCAACATGAAGTAAAATATCAACCTACCCATTATATAAACTGAAGGAATGAGACTGTAACAGTTATTCTTTTGTAGGATCGATTTGTCTTTGGTAACATTTAATTGGTTTTTGACAGCATTTGTTGACAGCGTTCAGATTGAGGTTTGTTAAATAACAATATTTAAAAACTTATTTTATTATAACCTGATAAAATATACCATGTCATGCCAAATATACTCATAAATTAAGTACTCATAAATTGTTGTCATGATCGCGCTTGTCTGTGCACAGTTGGCTTTGTCCATTGTCCTATAATTGTAATCTACTTATATTTTACTTTAATGTAGATTGTCTTTCGAATTTGGGATTCTCTACTGTATGAAGGATCAAAGGTAACATTGTTTTTGTAGATGTGTTTTTTTCCTGGTATTCTTTGTCTTATCGTGTTTGTTTAGATAGATAGATTTTAATAAGACAAATTACCTTGCAGCCGCAAAGGCTGAATTGCGTAATTTACAATGTTGTAATATAGTAATATAATAGGAATTAAAAATATAAGAATCTAACATATAAATAAATATATAACAAACTATATTAATAGTATTACTGTAAATGATAACACAGATGGTAAAAGTTCGAAGCCTACACATAGAAGGAATAAAAGTTTGTTTAAAACGATTTGTTTTAAATGTTGGCAAGCTGAATTTCCTATTACGTCTGAGAATGTACTTGGGTGCGTGCGCAGTGGCGGACACTAGGTGGGGGGAAATAATTTTAGCTGAAACTTTCCTTTTGAAAAGTGGAAAATATGAAGTTATTGTGCGATTTGCAGTCCTCTTCAGATTGTTGAAGTTCGCCTCTCTTAATTGTTTCACCTGTCTCAACAATTCAAAATAAAATCACTCACGATAAGTCATGGCCAGAAATTATGGACATTGAGCCTGCGCTATTTGTGTAGCATCATTACGCTTAAAACCCCATTTAACCATCCGCATCCCCATGGATCATATTACTACGACCCATCGATCATGCGTTTAATTTATTCATCTCAAATGTCGCGCGTCTTCTCAAAGACTCAAATCTGACTTCCAAGCGTGCCGTCTAATGTGTTAGCTAAGTAATCACGCGGGTGTTATACCTTGTCATCTCAAAGACACCGATAGCATTGGAAAGCTACGTTTTCACTAAGTATTCTTATCCAAACCATAGTAAACTTTGAACAATGCTGCAGGTTATATCAGCGAAGGAAAGCCGTGTGTTTGAAGGTAAAGTAAGATGACATGTTGTTTTGCCAGTTGGCAATGTCCTATGTTTTGAAGATTCAAAACGAAAAAGCAGGGCCGTTATTTCGAATATTGAAACCTAACGTAACAAATAATATCGAGCCATCATTTGTTAATGAGAAACGATTTCGGAAACTAAAAATAATTTTACATTGTCATTGGCGTGTTAATTAAATCACCTTCACAAATGTAGATAATCATCTTGAATATTTTCTCTTAAATGTTGTTTTTTTATGCTTAGCATGTGATTTATAACAAAATGCACCATTAAAATAGTGTTTTGAAAACCTAACATTTCAGAGATCCAAATTTTTAGAAGGCTCGTGCCTTCGGCACTCGCCCCCCAATATTTCGTCAAGTGTCCGCCACTGTGCGTGCTTTCCTGGTACAGCGACTCACAGGTTAAATTTCCTCTTACATTGAAGTCTTACATCAGATAAATTTATCGTCTTTTATACAAAGTACATATGTTAAACTTGTCAAGATTGCTCTGGTAAGACACTGCCGGTGAAATGATACTGAGAGCACGCTTTTGCACTCGTTCCTGATCGTTGTTGAGGTACAACTTAGTATAACATCTCAAAACTTAGTGTAACATCTCAAAACTTAGTGTAACGTCTCTAAACTTAGCGTAACGTATCATAACGTAGCGCAGTATCTCCAAACTTAGCGTAATGTCTCATAACGTAGCGCAATATCTCCAAACTTAGCGTTACGTCTCATATTAAACGTAGCGCAATATCTCCAAACTTAGCGTTACGTCTCATACTTAGCGCAATGTCTTAAAACCTAGCGTAACGTCTCCAGACTTAGCGTAACGTCTCATAACATAACACAATATCTCCAAACTTAGCGTAACCGGTCTCATAACTTAGCGCAATGTCTCCAAACTTAGCGCAATGTCTCAAAACTTAGCGTAATGACTCTCATTGAGATTGTACAACACAAAATCTAAAGCAAAAGAGTCCATTCAACACAAAAAATTTTAACTTTCAAAAAAGTTGAGTTAATCTTCGGACAAGATGAGCATCGGACAAAATGACCGATAGAATTAATATTGTAACTGACAAATCTCTAGAAATGGAAAATTTGTACCGGACAAATAATTAACAGATAATTAACTATCGTCTGTTGTACGTAGTACGTAGTACGTAATACAATTCTCTGCAAATCTGGCGAGACTCTGCAGAGGCTTCTAGCTCGGCTTCAAGCTCGGCTTCTAACGAGTCTTCTTACGCCCGTGCTCCTGCTTTCAGCGGTTTTCCGCACAGCATTTCGTGCTGACAAATACTAGTCTTAAGGCCCGAGTAACATACTCAAACACACTCTGCCTTGTAAAAGATGCTACACGCGTGTCATAACTCATAGAACGTGCTTTATATATTTTGTAAATCATTCATGTTAATTTTTGGGTGGTTGTTGAGTGTTCTTGAAGAAACATAACGAAGATATCTAGTATCCCAAATTGTTTAGAATACTGAGCGCAAGGGCGGCGGTTGGTTACAGCCCCCTAATATTTGAAATGGGTGGGCTAAGCCCCACCCGCAATATTTTTAGGATTTTAGAGTTAAAACACTGTTTGTTAACTTGTTTAACGCCAATGGATATTCAGCGAAAGATAAACTAAATTATTCAAAGGTCCGGTTCGTTTTCCCCTTGCATTCTGGTGCCATGTCGGTTCTTACAGACTTCCTCACCTCCCAAACGTGTACATTTTGGGCACAATCAATGAACCTGACAATTCTGTGAGGAACAATGTCAGAATGCAGGAAATACCATTTCAGAGACTCTAGTTTTCAAAACTTTTCCGGTAGAGCATGCCCCCCGACCCCCCTAGAGGTTGTAGTTAGCCCTACAAAAACACAACATTTTCCGCCGCCAATGACTGGTCGAGTTTTCCCTTTTTTGGGTTCAACCCCTGCTCTCGAAATTTTCTAGTTGCGCCCCTGTAATATCCAGGCTTGCAGATACTATTGTTACACTTTACACTTTTTTACTTTACGCTTTATTCTCTGACAAGGACCTTCACTCGAAACGTTTTTATAGATTGAATTTTTTATCCAAAATGTAGAACTAAATCGTACCCAAACATATTTGTGTCTGACTTCATTTTCAGCCAACAGAGTTTTCTGCTCGTAGACGCTTATACGTAATGTGTATAAACTTTTAATAACTCTCTGCTCTCGTGTATTTCTTAGATCCTGTTCCGGTTTGTATTAGCCATATTTCGATTGAATGAATCAAAGATCTTAGAGATTACAGAACATATGGAAATGTTTACTTTTTTACGAAATATGACATCTAAGCTCACTAACGACGATAGATTATATCAAGTAAGTATTTGCTGACATTCTTTCCGAAATATTTTTACCCCCGAAATATTTTTATCCCCGACAGGAATCCAATCTGTAACCTCCTTATTGCCCAGTGCATTTTTTAAGGAATTGTGACTACTGGGGAACAGTATGTAAGGGGGCCCTTTTCCTTATGCAATTTACTGAATTTAGTAAAGATGAAACGATTAATTGGAAACTAATCAACAAAGTCGATTAATCGGCCAATTTAAAATAATCTGTAATCGGCCGATTATTGCATAATAATCGGAAAAATAATCGGTGCATTAACTTTTCGCAAACGACGCACTGTAGTCTGTAAATTCAAAAGCATGAAGACAATAGTCCTTATTTCACAATGAAATCCGACTGTCCAGCTCGTCCCAATCAGAAAGGTGACGACTTTTATTCCGCATACATGTCAATTCTTGTCAGACTGGATAATTTTTTCGTATGACATGTTGGCACCGCCGCCCTCAAACGTAACGCCTGCCTCGCAGGCGTTTAAAAGAGCCATGTCGCATGCGAGAACACGGCGCTTGCAAACGTTACTGAGCGCATGTGAGAACACGGCGCTTGCAAACGTTACTGAGCGCGTAAGAGAACAGGGCGCTTGCAAACGTTAGTGAACGCATGTGAGAACACGGCGCTTGCAAACGTTACTGAGCGCATGTGAGAACACGGCGCTTGCAAACGTTAGTGAGCGCATGTGCATGAGAACACGCTCAGCAACGTGTTAAAAATCCCACATCCTGCAGTGGCTGGTACGAGGGCAACCTATTTGCTCGTCAATGCCTTGTATTTGCTCGTCGATCCCTTGTATTTGCTATTCAATGCCTTGCATTTGCTCGTTGATGCCTTGTATTTGCTCGTCAATGACTTCTATTTGCTCGTCAATGCCTTGTATTTGCTAGTCAATGCATTGTATTTGCTCGTCAATGCCTTGTATTTGCTCGTCAATGCCTTGTATTTGCTAGTCGATGCCTTGTATTTTCTCATCAATGCCTTGTATTTGCTAGTCAATGCCTTGTATTTGCTCGTCAATGCCTTGTATTTCCTCGTCAATGCTTTGTATTTGCTCGTCAGTGCCTTGTATTTGATAGTCAATGCCTTGTATTTGCTCGTCAATGCATTGTATTTGCTCGTCTATGCCTTGTATTTGCTCGTCGATGACTTGTATTTGCTTGTCTATGCCTTGTATTTGCTCGTCAATGCCTTGTATTTGCTCGTTGATGCCTTGAATTTGCTCGTCGATGCCTTGTATTTGCTAGTCGATGCCTTGTATTTGCTCGTCAATGCCGTGTATTTGCTCGTCAATGCATTGTATTTGCTCGTCAATGCCTTGTATTTGCTGGTTCATGCCTTGTATTTGCTATTCAATCCTTGTATTTGCTCGTTGATGCCTTGTATTTGCTCGTCAATGCCTTCTATTTGCTCGTCAATGCTTTGTATTTGCTAGTCAATGCATTGTATTTTCTCGTCAATGCCTTGTATTTGCTCGTCAATGCCTTGTATTTGCTCGTCAATGCCTTGTATTTGCTCGTCAATGCCTTGTATTTTCTCATCAATGCCTTGTATTTGCTAGCCAATGCCTTGTATTTGCTAGTCAATGCCTTGTATTTGCACGTCAATACCTTGTATTTGCTCGTCAATGCATTGTATTTGCTCGTCAATGCCTTGTATTTGCTCTTCAATGCCTTGTATTTCCTCGTCAATGCATTGTATTTGCTCGTCAATGCATTGTATTTACTCATCAATGCCTTGTATTTGCTCGTCAATGCCTTGTATTTGCGTGTTGATGCCTTGTATTTGCTATTCAATGCCTTGTATTTGCTCGTCGATGCCTTGTATTTGCTAGTCAATGCATTGTATTTGTTTGTCGATGCCTTGTATTCGCTCGTCGATGCATTGTCTTTGCTAGTCAATGCCTTGTATTTGCTTGTCAATGCCTTGTATTTGCTCGTCAATGCCTTGTATTTGCTCGTTGATGCCTTGTATTTGCTCGTTGATGCCTTGTATTTGCTCGTCAATGCCTTGTATTTGCTCGTTGATGCCTTGTATTTGCTATTCAATGCCTTGTATGTGCTCGTTGATGCCTTGTATTTGCTCGTCAATGCCTTGTATTTGCTCGTTGATGCCTTGTAGTTGCTCGTTGATGCCTTGTATTTGCTCGTCAATGCCTTGTATTTGCTCGTTGATGCCTTGTATTTGCTATTCAATGCCTTGTATGTGCTCGTTGATGCCTTGTATTTTCTAGTCAATGCCTTGTATTTGCTCGTCAATGCATTGTATTTGCTCGTCAATGCCTTGTATTTGCTCGTCAATGCCTTGTATTTGCTCATCAATGCCTTGTATTTGCTCGTCAGTGCCTTGTATTTGCTCGTTGATGCCTTGTATTTGCTCGTCAATGCCTTGTATTTGCTCGTCAATGCCTTGTATTTGCTAGTCAATGCCTTGTACTTACTCGGCAATGCCTTGTATTTACTCGTCAATGCCTTGTATTTGCTGGTCAATACCTTGTATTTGCTCGTCGATGCCTTGTATTTGCTCGTCGATGCCTTGTATTTGCTCGACATTGCCTTGTATTTGCTAGTCAATGTCTTGTATTTGCTCGTCAATGCCTTGTAGGTGTATTTGCTCGTCAATGCCTTGTATTTGCTCGTCCATGCCTTGTATTTGCTATTCAATGCCTTGTATTTGCTATTCAATGCCTTGTATTTGCTCGTCAATGCCTTGTATTTCCTCGTCAATGCATTGTATTTGCTCGTCAATGCCTTGTATTTGATAGTCAATGCCTTGTATTTGCTCGTCAATGCATTGTATTTGCTCGTCAATGCATTGTATTTACTCATCAATGCCTTGTATTTGCTCGTCAATGCCTTGTATTTGCGTGTTGATGCCTTGTATTTGCTATTCAATGCCTTGTATTTGCTCGTCGATGCCTTGTATTTGCTAGTCAATGCATTGTATTTGCTCGTCGATGCCTTGTATTTGCTCGTCGATGCATTGTCTTTGCTAGTCAATGCCTTGTATTTGCTTGTCAATGCCTTGTATTTGCTCGTCAATGCCTTGTATTTGCTCGTTGATGCCTTGTATTTGCTCGTTGATGCCCTGTATTTGCTATTCAATCCTTGTATTTTCACGTTGATGCCTTGTATTTGCTCGTCAATGCCTTCTATTTGCTCGTCAATGCCTTGTATTTGCTGGTCAATACATTGCATTTGCTCGTCAATGCCTTGTATTTGCTCGTCAATGACTTGTATTTGCTAGTCGATGCCTTGTATTTGCTCGTTGATGCATTGTATTTGCTCGTCAATTTGTATTTGCTCATCAATGCCTTGTATTTGCTCGTCAATGCCTTGTATTTTCTCTTCAATGCCTTGTATTTGCTCGTCAATGCCTTGTATTTGCTAGTCAATGCCTTGTACTTACTCGGCAATGCCTTGTATTTACTCGTCAATGCCTTGTATTTGCTCGTCAATGCCTTGTATTTGCTCGTCATGCTCGTTGATGCCTTGTATTTGCTCGTCGATGCCTTGTATTTGCTCGTCCGATGCCTTGTATTTGCTCGTCGATGCCTTGTATTTGCTCGTCAATGCCTTGTATTTGCTAGTCAATGTCTTGTATTTGCTCGTCAATGCCTTGTAGGTGTATTTGCTCGTCAATGCCTTGTATTTGCTCGTCCATGCCTTGTATTTGCTATTCAATGCCTTGTATTTGCTCGTCAATGCCTTGTATTTGCTCGTCAATACCTTGTATTTGCTCGTCACTGCCTTTTATTTCCTCGTCAATGCATTGTATTTGCTCGTCAATGCCTTGTATTTGCTAGTCAATGCCTTGTATTTGCTCGTCAATGCCTTGTATTTGCTCGTCAATGCCTTGTATTTGCTCGTCAATGCCTTGTATTTGCTCGTCGATGCATTGTATTTGCTCGTCGATGCATTGTATTTGCTAGTCAATGCCTTGTATTTGCTCGTCAATGCCTTTTATTTGCTCGTCAATGCCTTGTATTTGCTATTCAATGCCTTGTATTTGCTCGTCAATGCCTTGTATTTGCTCGTCAATGCCTTGTAAACTCGTTTATGCCTTGTATTTGCTCGTCGATGCCTTGTATTTTCTAGTCAATGCATTGTATTTGCTCGTCGATGCCTTGTATTTGCTCGTCGATACATTGTGTTTGCTAGTCAATGCCTTGTATTTGCTCGTTGTTGCCTTGTATTTGCTAGTCAATGCCTTGTATTTGCTCGCCAATGCATTGTATTTGCTTGTCAATGCCTTGTATTTGCTCGACAATGCATTTTATTTGCTCCTCAATGCCTTGTATTTGATCGTCAATGCCTTGTATTTGCTCGTCAATGCCTTGTATTTGCTCGTCAATGCCTTGTATTGCTATTCAATGCTTAGTATTTGTTATTCAATGCCTTGTATTTGCTATTCAATGCCTTGTATTTGCTCGTCAATGCCTTGTATTTGCTCGTCAATGCATTGTAAACTCGGTCATGCCTTGTATTTGCTCGTCGATGCCTTGTATTTGCTAGTTAATGCCTTGTATTTGCTCGTCAATGCCTTGTATTTGCTCGTCAACGCCTTGTATTTGCTATTCAATGCCTTGTATTTGCTATTCAATGCCTTGTATTTCTCGTCAATGCCTTGTATTTGCTCGTTAATGCCTTGTAAACTCGTTCATGCCTTGTATTTGCTCGTCGATGCCTTGTATGTGCTAGTCAATGCACTGTATTTGCTCGTCGATGCCTTGTATTTGCTCGTCGATGCATTGTGTTTGCTAGTCAATGCCTTGTATT
Source organism: Chrysogorgia sp. JL179-B06 (assembly GCA_035772405.1). Taxonomy (NCBI): domain Eukaryota; kingdom Metazoa; phylum Cnidaria; class Anthozoa; order Scleralcyonacea; family Chrysogorgiidae; genus Chrysogorgia; species Chrysogorgia sp. JL179-B06. The sequence continues at coordinate 85,262 of JAYKKM010000513.1, read as the reverse complement.
TGCTCGTTGATGCCTTGTATTTGCTCGTCAATGCCTTGTATTTGCGCGTCAATGCCTTGTATTTGCTCGTCAATGCCTTGTATTGGCTAGTCAATGCCTTGTATTTGCTCGGCAATGCCTTGTATTTGCTCGTCAATGCCTTGTATTTGCTCGTCAATGCCTTGTATTTGCTCGTCAATGCATTGTATTTGCTAGTCAATGCCTTGTATTTGCTCGTCTATGCCTTGTATTTGCTAGTAAATGCCTTGTATTTGCTCGTCAATGCATTGTATTTGCTCGTCGATGCCTTGTATTTGGTAGTCAATGCCTTGTATTTGCTCGTTGTTGCCTTGTATTTGCTAGTCAATGCCTTGTATTTGCTCGCCAATGCATTGTATTTGCTTGTCAATGCCTTGTATTTGCTCGTCAATGCATTTTATTTGCTCCTCAATGCCTTGTATTTGATCGTCAATGCCTTGTATTTGCTCGTCAATGCCTTGTATTTGCTATTCAATGCCTAGTATTTGTTATTCAATGCCTTGTATTTGCTATTCAATGCCTTGTATTTGCTCGTCGATGCCTTGTATTTGCTCGTCAATGCCTTGTATTTGATAGTCAATGCATTGTATTTGCTCGTCGATGCATTGTATTTGCTAGTCAATGCCTTGTATTTGCTCGTCAATGCATTGTATTTGCTCATCAATGCCTGGTATTTGCTCGTCAATGCCTCGTATTTGCTAGTCAATGCCTTGTATTTGCTCGTTGATGCTTTGTATTTGCTCGTCAATGCCTTGTATTTGCTCGTCAATGCCTTGTATTTGCTAGTCAATGCCTTGTATTTGCTCGTCAATGCCTTGTATTTGCTCGTCAATGTCTTGTATTTGCTCGTCAATGCATTGTATTTGCTCGTCGATGCATTGTATTTGCTAGTCAATGCCTTGTATTTGCTCGTCAATGCCTTTTATTTGCTCGTCAATGCCTTGTATTTGCTATTCAATGCCTTGTATTTGCTCGTCAATCCCTTGTATTTGCTGGTCAATGCCTTGTAAACTCGTTTATGCCTTGTATTTGCTCGTCGATGCCTTGTATTTTCTAGTCAATGCATTGTATTTGCTCGTCGATGCCTTGTATTTGCTCGTCGATACATTGTGTTTGCTAGTCAATGCCTTGTATTTGCTCGTCAATGCCTTGTATTTGCTATTCAATGCCTAGTATTTGTTATTCAATGCCTTGTACTTGCTATTCAATGCCTTGTATTTGCTCGTCGATGCCTTGTATTTGCTCGTCAATGCCTTGTATTTGATAGTCAATGCATTGTATTTGCTCGTCGATGCATTGTATTTGCTAGTCAATGCCTTGTATTTGCTCGTCAATGCATTGTATTTGCTCATCAATGCCTGGTATTTGCTCGTCAATGCCTCGTATTTGCTAGTCAATGCCTTGTATTTGCTCGTTGATGCTTTGTATTTGCTCGTCGATGCCTTGTATTTGCTCGACATTGCCTTGTATTTGCTAGTCAATGTCTTGTATTTGCTCGTCAATGCCTTGTAGGTGTATTTGCTCGTCAATGCCTTGTATTTGCTCGTCCATGCCTTGTATTTGCTATTCAATGCCTTGTATTTGCTCGTCAATGCCTTGTATTTGCTCGTCAATACCTTGTATTTGCTCGTCACTGCCTTTTATTTCCTCGTCAATGCATTGTATTTGCTCGTCAATGCCTTGTATTTGCTAGTCAATGCCTTGTATTTGCTCGTCAATGCCTTGTATTTGCTCGTCAATGTCTTGTATTTGCTCGTCAATGCATTGTATTTGCTCGTCGATGCATTGTATTTGCTAGTCAATGCCTTGTATTTGCTCGTCAATGCCTTTTATTTGCTCGTCAATGCCTTGTATTTGCTATTCAATGCCTTGTATTTGCTCGTCAATGCCTTGTATTTGCTCGTCAATGCCTTGTAAACTCGTTTATGCCTTGTATTTGCTCGTCGATGCCTTGTATTTTCTAGTCAATGCATTGTATTTGCTCGTCGATGCCTTGTATTTGCTCGTCGATACATTGTGTTTGCTAGTCAATGCCTTGTATTTGCTCGTTGTTGCCTTGTATTTGCTAGTCAATGCCTTGTATTTGCTCGCCAATGCATTGTATTTGCTTGTCAATGCCTTGTATTTGCTCGACAATGCATTTTATTTGCTCCTCAATGCCTTGTATTTGATCGTCAATGCCTTGTATTTGCTCGTCAATGCCTTGTATTTGCTCGTCAATGCCTTGTATTGCTATTCAATGCTTAGTATTTGTTATTCAATGCCTTGTATTTGCTATTCAATGCCTTGTATTTGCTCGTCAATGCCTTGTATTTGCTCGTCAATGCATTGTAAACTCGGTCATGCCTTGTATTTGCTCGTCGATGCCTTGTATTTGCTAGTTAATGCCTTGTATTTGCTCGTCAATGCCTTGTATTTGCTCGTCAACGCATTGTATTTGCTATTCAATGCCTTGTATTTGCTATTCAATGCCTTGTATTTCTCGTCAATGCCTTGTATTTGCTCGTTAATGCCTTGTAAACTCGTTCATGCCTTGTATTTGCTCGTCGATGCCTTGTATGTGCTAGTCAATGCACTGTATTTGCTCGTCGATGCCTTGTATTTGCTCGTCGATGCCTTGTATTTGCTCGTTGATGCCTTGTATTTGCTCGTCAATGCCTTGTATTTGCGCGTCAATGCCTTGTATTTGCTCGTCAATGCCTTGTATTGGCTAGTCAATGCCTTGTATTTGCTCGGCAATGCCTTGTATTTGCTCGTCAATGCCTTGTATTTCCTCGTCAATGCCTTGTATTTGCTCGTCAATGCATTGTATTTGCTAGTCAATGCCTTGTATTTGCTCGTCTATGCCTTGTATTTGCTAGTAAATGCCTTGTATTTGCTCGTCAATGCATTGTATTTGCTCGTCGATGCCTTGTATTTGGTAGTCAATGCCTTGTATTTGCTCGTTGTTGCCTTGTATTTGCTAGTCAATGCCTTGTATTTGCTCGCCAATGCATTGTATTTGCTTGTCAATGCCTTGTATTTGCTCGTCAATGCATTTTATTTGCTCCTCAATGCCTTGTATTTGATCGTCAATGCCTTGTATTTGCTCGTCAATGCCTTGTATTTGCTATTCAATGCCTAGTATTTGTTATTCAATGCCTTGTATTTGCTATTCAATGCCTTGTATTTGCTCGTCGATGCCTTGTATTTGCTCGTCAATGCCTTGTATTTGATAGTCAATGCATTGTATTTGCTCGTCGATGCATTGTATTTGCTAGTCAATGCCTTGTATTTGCTCGTCAATGCATTGTATTTGCTCATCAATGCCTGGTATTTGCTCGTCAATGCCTCGTATTTGCTAGTCAATGCCTTGTATTTGCTCGTTGATGCTTTGTATTTGCTCGTCAATGCCTTGTATTTGCTCGTCAATGCCTTGTATTTGCTAGTCAATGCCTTGTATTTGCTCGTCAATGCCTTGTATTTGCTCGTCAATGTCTTGTATTTGCTCGTCAATGCATTGTATTTGCTCGTCGATGCATTGTATTTGCTAGTCAATGCCTTGTATTTGCTCGTCAATGCCTTTTATTTGCTCGTCAATGCCTTGTATTTGCTATTCAATGCCTTGTATTTGCTCGTCAATGCCTTGTATTTGCTCGTCAATGCCTTGTAAACTCGTTTATGCCTTGTATTTGCTCGTCGATGCCTTGTATTTTCTAGTCAATGCATTGTATTTTCTCGTCGATGCCTTGTATTTGCTCGTCGATACATTGTGTTTGCTAGTCAATGCCTTGTATTTGCTCGTCAATGCCTTGTATTTGCTATTCAATGCCTAGTATTTGTTATTCAATGCCTTGTATTTGCTATTCAATGCCTTGTATTTGCTCGTCGATGCCTTGTATTTGCTCGTCAATGCCTTGTATTTGATAGTCAATGCATTGTATTTGCTCGTCGATGCATTGTATTTGCTAGTCAATGCCTTGTATTTGCTCGTCAATGCATTGTATTTGCTCATCAATGCCTGGTATATGCTCGTCAATGCCTCGTATTTGCTAGTCAATGCCTTGTATTTGCTCGTTGGTGCTTTGTATTTGCTCGTCAATGCCTTGTATTTGCTCGTCAATGCCTTGTATTTGCTAGTCAATGCCTTGTATTTGCTCGTCAATGCCTTGTATTTGCTCGTCAATGTCTTGTATTTGCTCGTCAATGCATTGTATTTGCTCGTCGATGCATTGTATTTGCTAGTCAATGCCTTGTATTTGCTCGTCAATGCCTTTTATTTGCTCGTCAATGCCTTGTATTTGCTATTCAATGCCTTGTATTTGCTCGTCAATGCCTTGTATTTGCTCGTCAATGCCTTGTAAACTCGTTTATGCCTTGTATTTGCTCGTCGATGCCTTGTATTTTCTAGTCAATGCATTGTATTTGCTCGTCGATGCCTTGTATTTGCTCGTCGATACATTGTGTTTGCTAGTCAATGCCTTGTATTTGCTCGTTGTTGCCTTGTATTTGCTAGTCAATGCCTTGTATTTGCTCGCCAATGCATTGTATTTGCTTGTCAATGCCTTGTATTTGCTCGACAATGCATTTTATTTGCTCCTCAATGCCTTGTATTTGATCGTCAATGCCTTGTATTTGCTCGTCAATGCCTTGTATTTGCTCGTCAATGCCTTGTATTGCTATTCAATGCTTAGTATTTGTTATTCAATGCCTTGTATTTGCTATTCAATGCCTTGTATCTGCTCGTCAATGCCTTCTATTTGCTCGTCAATGCATTGTAAACTCGGTCATGCCTTGTATTTGCTCGTCGATGCCTTGTATTTGCTAGTTAATGCCTTGTATTTGCTCGTCAATGCCTTGTATTTGCTCGTCAACGCCTTGTATTTGCTATTCAATGCCTTGTATTTGCTATTCAATGCCTTGTATTTCTCGTCAATGCCTTGTATTTTCTCGTTAATGCCTTGTAAACTCGTTCATGCCTTGTATTTGCTCGTCGATGCCTTGTATGTGCTAGTCAATGCACTGTATTTGCTCGTCGATGCCTTGTATTTGCTCGTCGATGCATTGTGTTTGCTAGTCAATGCCTTGTATTTGCTCGTTGATGCCTTGTATTTGCTCGTCAATGCCTTGTATTTGCGCGTCAATGCCTTGTATTTGCTCGTCAATGCCTTGTATTGGCTAGTCAATGCCTTGTATTTGCTCGGCAATGCCTTGTATTTGCTCGTCAATGCCTTGTATTTGCTCGTCAATGCCTTGTATTTGCTCGTCAATGCATTGTATTTGCTAGTCAATGCCTTGTATTTGCTCGTCTATGCCTTGTATTTGCTAGTAAATGCCTTGTATTTGCTCGTCAATGCATTGTATTTGCTCGTCGATGCCTTGTATTTGGTAGTCAATGCCTTGTGTTTGCTCGTTGTTGCCTTGTATTTGCTAGTCAATGCCTTGTATTTGCTCGCCAATGCATTGTATTTGCTTGTCAATGCCTTGTATTTGCTCGTCAATGCATTTTATTTGCTCCTCAATGCCTTGTATTTGATCGTCAATGCCTTGTATTTGCTCGTCAATGCCTTGTATTTGCTATTCAATGCCTAGTATTTGTTATTCAATGCCTTGTATTTGCTATTCAATGCCTTGTATTTGCTCGTCGATGCCTTGTATTTGCTCGTTGTTGCCTTGTGTTTGCTCGTCGATGCCTTGTATTTGCTCGTTGATGCCATGTATTTGCTCGTCGATGCCTTGTATTTGCTCGACATTGCCTTCTATTTGCTAGTCAATGTCTTGTATTTGCTCGTCAATGCCTTGTAGGTGTATTTGCTCGTCAATGCCTTGTATTTGCTCGTCCATGCCTTGTATTTGCTATTCAATGCCTTGTATTTGCTATTCAATGCCTTGTATTTGCTCGTCAATGCCTTGTATTTCCTCGTCAATGCATTGTATTTGCTCGTCAATGCCTTGTATTTGATAGTCAATGCCTTGTATTTGCTCGTCAATGCATTGTATTTGCTCGTCAATGCATTGTATTTACTCATCAATGCCTTGTATTTGCTCGTCAATGCCTTGTATTTGCGTGTTGATGCCTTGTATTTGCTTTTCAATGCCTTGTATTTGCTCGTCGATGCCTTGTATTTGCTAGTCAATGCATTGTATTTGCTCGTCGATGCCTTGTATTTGCTCGTCGATGCATTGTCTTTGCTAGTCAATGCCTTGTATTTGCTTGTCAATGCCTTGTATTTGCTCGTCGATGCCTTGTATGTGCTAGTCAATGCACTGTATTTGCTCGTCGATGCCTTGTATTTGCTCGTCGATGCATTGTGTTTGCTAGTCAATGCCTTGTATTTGCTCGTTGATGCCTTGTATTTGCTCGTCAATGCCTTGTATTTGCTCGTGAATGCCTTGTATTGGCTAGTCAATGCCTTGTATTTGCTCGGCAATGCCTTGTATTTGCTCGTCAATGCCTTGTATTTGCTCGTCAATGCCTTGTATTTGCTCGTCAATGCATTGTATTTGCTAGTCAATGCCTTGTATTTGCTCGTCTATGCCTTGTATTTGCTAGTAAATGCCTTGTATTTGCTCGTCAATGCATTGTATTTGCTCGTCGATGCCTTGTATTTGGTAGTCAATGCCTTGTATTTGCTCGTTGTTGCCTTGTATTTGCTAGTCAATGCCTTGTATTTGCTCGCCAATGCATTGTATTTGCTTGTCAATGCCTTGTATTTGCTCGTCAATGCATTTTATTTGCTCGTCAATGCCTTGTATTTGATCGTCAATGCCTTGTATTTGCTCGTCAATGCCTTGTATTTGCTATTCAATGCCTAGTATTTGTTATTCAATGCCTTGTATTTGCTATTCAATGCCTTGTATTTGCTCGTCGATGCCTTGTATTTGCTCGTTGTTGCCTTGTGTTTGCTCGTCGATGCCTTGTATTTGCTCGTTGATGCCATGTATTTGCTCGTCGATGCCTTGTATTTGCTCGACATTGCCTTCTATTTGCTAGTCAATGTCTTGTATTTGCTCGTCAATGCCTTGTAGGTGTATTTGCTCGTCAATGCCTTGTATTTGCTCGTCCATGCCTTGTATTTGCTATTCAATGCCTTGTATTTGCTATTCAATGCCTTGTATTTGCTCGTCAATGCCTTGTATTTCCTCGTCAATGCATTGTATTTGCTCGTCAATGCCTTGTATTTGATAGTCAATGCCTTGTATTTGCTCGTCAATGCCTTGTATTTGCTCGTCAATGCCTTGTATTTGCGTGTTGATGCCTTGTATTTGCTATTCAATGCCTTGTATTTGCTCGTCGATGCCTTGTATTTGCTAGTCAATGCATTGTATTTGCTCGTCGATGCCTTGTACTGTATTTGCTCGTCGATGCATTGTCTTTGCTAGTCAATGCCTTGTATTTGCTTGTCAATGCCTTGTATTTGCTAGTCAATGCCTTGTATTTGCTCGTTGATGCCTTGTATTTGCTCGTTGATGCCCTGTATTTGCTATTCAATCCTTGTATTTGCTCGTTGATGCCTTGTATTTGCTCGTCAATGCCTTGTATTTGCTATTCAATGCCTTGTATTTGCTTGTCAATGCCTTGTATTTGCTCGTCAATGCCTTGTAAACTCGTTTATGCCTTGTATTTGCTCGTCGATGCCTTGTATTTTCTAGTCAATGCATTGTATTTGCTCGTCGATGCCTTGTATTTGCTCGTCGATACATTGTGTTTGCTAGTCAATGCCTTGTATTTGCTCGTTGTTGCCTTGTATTTGCTAGTCAATGCCTTGTATTTGCTCGCCAATGCATTGTATTTGCTTGTCAATGCCTTGTATTTGCTCGACAATGCATTTTATTTGCTCCTCAATGCCTTGTATTTGATCGTCAATGCCTTGTATTTGCTTGTCAATGCCTTGTATTTGCTCGTCAATGCCTTGTATTGCTATTCAATGCTTAGTATTTGTTATTCAATGCCTTGTATTTGCTATTCAATGCCTTGTATCTGCTCGTCAATGCCTTGTATTTGCTCGTCAATGCATTGTAAACTCGGTCATGCCTTGTATTTGCTCGTCGATGCCTTGTAATTGCTAGTTAATGCCTTGTATTTGCTCGTCAATGCCTTGTATTTGCTCGTCAACGCCTTGTATTTGCTATTCAATGCCTTGTATTTGCTATTCAATGCCTTGTATTTCTCGTCAATGCCTTGTATTTGCTCGTTAATGCCTTGTAAACTCGTTCATGCCTTGTATTTGCTCGTCGATGCCTTGTATGTGCTAGTCAATGCACTGTATTTGCTCGTCGATGCCTTGTATTTGCTCGTCGATGCATTGTGTTTGCTAGTCAATGCCTTGTATTTGCTCGTTGATGCCTTGTATTTGCTCGTCAATGCCTTGTATTTGCGCGTCAATGCCTTGTATTTGCTCGTCAATGCCTTGTATTGGCTAGTCAATGCCTTGTATTTGCTCGGCAATGCCTTGTATTTGCTCGTCAATGCCTTGTATTTGCTCGTCAATGCCTTGTATTTGCTCGTCAATGCATTGTATTTGCTAGTCAATGCCTTGTATTTGCTCGTCTATGCCTTGTATTTGCTCGTTGATGCCTTGTATTTGCTCGTCAATGCCTTGTATTTGCGCGTCAATGCCTTGTATTTGCTCGTCAATGCCTTGTATTGGCTAGTCAATGCCTTGTATTTGCTCGGCAATGCCTTGTATTTGCTCGTCAATGCCTTGTATTTGATCGTCAATGCCTTGTATTTGCTCGTCAATGCATTGTATTTGCTAGTCAATGCCTTGTATTTGCTCGTCTATGCCTTGTATTTGCTAGTAAATGCCTTGTATTTGCTCGTCAATGCATTGTATTTGCTCGTCGATGCCTTGTATTTGGTAGTCAATGCCTTGTATTTGCTCGTTGTTGCCTTGTATTTGCTAGTCAATGCCTTGTATTTGCTCGCCAATGCATTGTATTTGCTTGTCAATGCCTTGTATTTGCTCGTCAATGCATTTTATTTGCTCCTCAATGCCTTGTATTTGATCGTCAATGCCTTGTATTTGCTCGTCAATGCCTTGTATTTGCTATTCAATGCCTAGTATTTGTTATTCAATGCCTTGTATTTGCTATTCAATGCCTTGTATTTGCTCGTCGATGCCTTGTATTTGCTCGTTGTTGCCTTGTGTTTGCTCGTCGATGCCTTGTATTTGCTCGTTGATGCCATATATTTGCTCGTCGATGCCTTGTATTTGCTCGACATTGCCTTGTATTTGCTAGTCAATGTCTTGTATTTGCTCGTCAATGCCTTGTAGGTGTATTTGCTCATCAATGCCTTGTATTTGCTCGTCCATGCCTTGTATTTGCTATTCAATGCCTTGTATTTGCTATTCAATGCCTTGTATTTGCTCGTCAATGCCTTGTATTTCCTCGTCAATGCATTTTATTTGCTCGTCAATGCCTTGTATTTGATAGTCAATGCCTTGTATTTGCTCGTCAATGCATTGTATTTGCTCGTCAATGCATTGTATTTACTCATCAATGCCTTGTATTTGCTCGTCAATGCCTTGTATTTGCGTGTTGATGCCTTGTATTTGCTTTTCAATGCCTTGTATTTGCTCGTCGATGCCTTGTATTTGCTAGTCAATGCATTGTATTTGCTCGTCGATGCCTTGTATTTGCTCGTCGATGCATTGTCTTTGCTAGTCAATGCCTTGTATTTGCTTGTCAATGCCTTGTATTTGCTAGTCAATGCCTTGTATTTGCTCGTTGATGCCTTGTATTTGCTCGTTGATGCCCTGTATTTGCTATTCAATCCTTGTATTTGCTCGTTGATGCCTTGTATTTGCTCGTCAATGCCTTCTATTTGCTCGTCAATGCCTTGTATTTGCTGGTCAATACATTGTATTTGCTCGTCAATGCCTTGTATTTGCTCGTCAATGACTTGTATTTGCTAGTCGATGCCTTGTATTTGCTCGTTGATGCCTTGTATTTGCTCGTCAATTTGTATTTGCTCATCAATGCCTTGTATTTGCTCGTCATTGCCTTGTATTTTCTCATCAATGCCTTGTATTTGCTAGCCAATGCCTTGTATTTGCTAGTCAATGCCTTGTATTTGCTCGTCAATACCTTTTATTTGCTCGTCAATGCATTGTATTTGCTCGTCAATGCCTTGTATTTCCTCGTCAATGCATTGTATTTGCTCGTCAATGCCTTGTATTTGATAGTAAATGCCTTTTATTTCTTCGTCAATGCATTGTATTTGCTCGTCAATGCATTGTATTTACTCGTCAATGCCTCGTATTTGCGTGTTGATGCCTTGTATTTGCGTGTTGATGCATTGTATTTGCTATTCAATGACTTGTAGTTGCTCGTCGATGCCTTGTATTTGCTAATCAATGCATTGTATTTGCTTGTCGATGCCTTGTATTTGCTCGTCGATGCATCGTCTTTGCTAGTCAATGCCTTGTATTTGCTTGTCAATGCCTTGTATTTGCTCGTTGATGCCTTGTATTTGCTCGTTGATGCCTTGTATTTGCTCGTTGATGCCTTGTATTTGCTCGTCAATGCCTTGTATTTGCTATTCAATGCCTTGTATTTGCTCGTTGATGCCTTGTATTTGCTCGTCAATGCATTGTAAACTCGGTCATGCCTTGTATTTGCTCGTCAATGCCTTGTATTTGCTCGTCAATGCCTTGTATTTGCACGGCAATGCCTGTATTTGCTCGTCAATACCTTGTATTTGCTAGTCAATGCCTTGTATTTGCTCGTTGATGACTTGTATTTGCTTTTCAATGCCTTGTATTTGCTCGTCGATGCCTTGTATTTGCTAGTCAATGCATTGTATTTGCTCGTCGATGCCTTGTATTTGCTCGTCGATGCATTGTCTTTGCTAGTCAATGCCTTGTATTTGCTTGTCAATGCCTTGTATTTGCTAGTCAATGCCTTGTATTTGCTCGTTGATGCCTTGTATTTGCTCGTTGATGCCCTGTATTTGCTATTCAATCCTTGCATTTGCTCGTTGATGCCTTGTATTTGCTCGTCAATGCCTTCTATTTGCTCGTCAATGCCTTGTATTTGCTGGTCAATACATTGTATTTGCTCGTCAATGCCTTGTATTTGCTCGTCAATGACTTGTATTTGCTAGTCGATGCCTTGCATTTGCTCGTTGATGCCTTGTATTTGCTCGTCAATTTGTATTTGCTCATCAAGCCTTGTATTTGCTCGTCATTGCCTTGTATTTTCTCATCAATGCCTTGTATTTGCTAGCCAATGCCTTGAATTTGCTAGTCAATGCCTTGTATTTGCTCGTCAATACCTTGTATTTGCTCGTCAATGCATTGTATTTGCTCGTCAATGCCTTGTATTTCCTCGTCAATGCATTGTATTTGCTCGTCAATGCCTTGTATTTGATAGTAAATGCCTTTTATTTCCTCGTCAATGCATTGTATTTGCTCGTCAATGCATTGTATTTACTTGTCAATGCCTTGTATTTGCGTGTTGATGCCTTGTATTTGCGTGTTGATGCATTGTATTTGCTATTCAATGACTTGTAGTTGCTCGTCGATGCCTTGTATTTGCTAATCAATGCATTGTATTTGCTTGTCGATGCCTTGTATTTGCTCGTCGATGCATTGTCTTTGCTAGTCTATGCCTTGTATTTGCTTGTCAATGCCTTGTATTTGCTCGTTGATGCCTTGTATTTGCTCGTTGATGCCTTGTATTTGCTCGTCAATGCCTTGTATTTGCTATTCAATGCCTTGTATTTGCTCGTTGATGCCTTGTATTTGCTCGTCAATGCATTGTAAACTCGGTCATGCCTTGTATTTGCTCGTCAATGCCTTGTATTTGCTCGTCAATGCCTTGTATTTGCTCGTCAATACCTGTATTTGCTCGTCAATGCCTTGTATTTGCTAGTCAATGCCTTGTATTTGCTCGTTGATGACTTGTGTTTGCTAGTCAATGCCTTGTATTTGCTCGTTGATGCCTTGTATTTGCTCATCAATACCTTGTATTTGCTCGTCAATGCATTGTATTTGATAGTCAATGTCTTGTATTTGCTCGTTGATGCCTTGTATTTGCTAGTCAATGCCTTGTATTTGCTCGTCAATGCATTGTATTTGCTCGTCAATGCCTTGTATTTGCTCATCAATGCCTTGTATTTGCTCGTCAATGCCTTGTATTTGCTAGTCAATGCCTTGTATTTGCTCGTTGATGCCTTGTATTTGCTCGTTGATGCCTTGTATTTGCTCGTTGATGCCTTGTATTTGCTCGTCAATGCCTTGTATTTGCTATTCAATGCCTTGTATTTGCTCGTTGATGCCTTGTATTTGCTCGTCAATGCATTGTAAACTCGGTCATGCCTTGTATTTGCTCGTCAATGCCTTGTATTTGCTCGTCAATGCCTTGTATTTGCTCGTCAATGCCTTGTATTTGCTAGTCAATGCCTTGTATTTGCTCGTCAATGCATTGTATTTGCTCGTCAATGCATTGTATTTGCTCATCAATGCCTGGTATTTGCTCGTCAATGCCTCGTATTTGCTAGTCAATGCCTTGTATTTGCTCGTTGATGCTTTGTATTTGCTCGTCAATGCCTTGTATTTGCTCGTCAATGCCTTGTATTTGCTAGTCAATGCCTTGTATTTGCTCGTCAATGCCTTGTATTTGCTCGTCAATGTCTTGTATTTGCTCGTCAATGCATTGTATTTGCTCGTCGATGCATTGTATTTGCTAGTCAATGCCTTGTATTTGCTCGTCAATGCCTTTTATTTGCTCGTCAATGCCTTGTATTTGCTATTCAATGCCTTGTATTTGCTCGTCAATGCCTTGTATTTGCTCGTCAATGCCTTGTAAACTCGTTTATGCCTTGTATTTGCTCGTCGATGCCTTGTATTTTCTAGTCAATGCATTGTATTTGCTCGTCGATGCCTTGTATTTGCTCGTCGATACATTGTGTTTGCTAGTCAATTCCTTGTATTTGCTCGTTGTTACCTTGTATTTGCTAGTCAATGCCTTGTATTTGCTCGCCAATGCATTGTATTTGCTTGTCAATGCCTTGTATTTGCTCGACAATGCATTTTATTTGCTCCTCAATGCCTTGTATTTGATCGTCAATGCCTTGTATTTGCTCGTCAATGCCTTGTATTTGCTCGTCAATGCCTTGTATTGCTATTCAATGCTTAGTATTTGTTATTCAATGCCTTGTATTTGCTATTCAATGCCTTGTATTTGCTCGTCAATGCCTTGTATTTGCTCGTCAATGCATTGTAAACTCGGTCATGCCTTGTATTTGCTCGTCGATGCCTTGTATTTGCTAGTTAATGCCTTGTATTTGCTCGTCAATGCCTTGTATTTGCTCGTCAACGCCTTGTATTTGCTATTCAATGCCTTGTATTTGCTATTCAATGCCTTGTATTTCTCGTCAATGCCTTGTATTTGCTCGTTAATGCCTTGTAAACTCGTTCATGCCTTGTATTTGCTCGTCGATGCCTTGTATGTGCTAGTCAATGCACTGTATTTGCTCGTCGATGCCTTGTATTTGCTCGTCGATGCATTGTGTTTGCTAGTCAATGCCTTGTATTTGCTCGTTGATGCCTTGTATTTGCTCGTCAATGCCTTGTATTTGCGCGTCAATGCCTTGTATTTGCTCGTCAATGCCTTGTATTGGCTAGTCAATGCCTTGTATTTGCTCGGCAATGCCTTGTATTTGCTCGTCAATGCCTTGTATTTGCTCGTCAATGCCTTGTATTTGCTCGTCAATGCATTGTATTTGCTAGTCAATGCCTTGTATTTGCTCGTCTATGCCTTGTATTTGCTAGTAAATGCCTTGTATTTGCTCGTCAATGCATTGTATTTGCTCGTCGATGCCTTTTATTTGGTAGTCAATGCCTTGTATTTGCTCGTTGTTGCCTTGTATTTGCTAGTCAATGCCTTGTATTTGCTCGCCAATGCATTGTATTTGCTTGTCAATGCCTTGTATTTGCTCGTCAATGCATTTTATTTGCTCCTCAATGCCTTGTATTTGATCGTCAATGCCTTGTATTTGCTCGTCAATGCCTTGTATTTGCTATTCAATGCCTAGTATTTGTTATTCAATGCCTTGTATTTGCTCGTTGTTGCCTTGTGTTTGCTCGTCGATGCCTTGTATTTGCTCGTTGATGCCATGTATTTGCTCGTCGATGCCTTGTATTTGCTCGACATTGCCTTGTATTTGCTAGTCAATGTCTTGTATTTGCTCGTCAATGCCTTGTAGGTGTATTTGCTCGTCAATGCCTTGTATTTGCTCGTCCATGCCTTGTATTTGCTATTCAATGCCTTGTATTTGCTATTCAATGCCTTGTATTTGCTCGTCAATGCCTTGTATTTCCTCGTCAATGCATTGTATTTGCTCGTCAATGCCTTGTATTTCCTCGTCAATGCATTGTATTTGCTCGTCAATGCATTGTATTTGCTCGTCAATGCATTGTATTTACTCATCAATGCCTTGTATTTGCTCGTCAATGCATTGTATTTACTCATCAATGCCTTGTATTTGCGTGTTGATGCCTTGTATTTGCTTTTCAATGCCTTGTATTTGCTCATCGATGCCTTGTATTTGCTCGTCGATGCATTGTCTTTGCTAGTCAATGCCTTGTATTTGCTTGTCGATGCATTGTCTTTGCTAGTCAATGCCTTGTATTTGCTTGTCAATGCCTTGTATTTGCTCGTTGATGCCCTGTATTTGCTATTCAATCCTTGTATTTGCTCGTTGATGCCTTGTATTTGCTCGTCAATGCCTTCTATTTGCTCGTCAATGCCTTGTATTTGCTGGTCAATACATTGTATTTGCTCGTCAATGCCTTGTATTTGCTCGTCAATGACTTGTATTTGCTAGTCGATGCCTTGTATTTGCTCGTTGATGCCTTGTATTTGCTCGTCAATTTGTATTTGCTCATCAATGCCTTGTATTTGCTCGTCATTGCCTTGTATTTTCTCATCAATGCCTTGTATTTGCTAGCCAATGCCTTGTATTTGCTCGTCAATACCTTGTATTTGCTCGTCAATGCATTGTATTTGCTCGTCAATGCCTTGTATTTCCTCGTCAATGCATTGTATTTGCTCGTCAATGCCTTGTATTTGATAGTAAATGCCTTTTATTTCCTCGTCAATGCATTGTATTTGCTCGTCAATGCATTGTATTTACTCGTCAATGCCTTGTATTTGCGTGTTGATGCCTTGTATTTGCGTGTTGATGCATTGTATTTGCTATTCAATGACTTGTAGTTGCTCGTCGATGCCTTGTATTTGCTAATCAATGCATTGTATTCGCTTGTCGATGCCTTGTATTTGCTCGTCGATGCATTGTCTTTGCTAGTCAATGCCTTGTATTTGCTTGTCAATGCCTTGTATTTGCTCGTTGATGCCTTGTATTTGCTCGTTGATGCCTTGTATTTGCTCGTCAATGCCTTGTATTTGCTATTCAATGCCTTGTATTTGCTCGTTGATGCCTTGTATTTGCTCGTCAATGCATTGTAAACTCGGTCATGCCTTGTATTTGCTCGTCAATGCCTTGTATTTGCTCGTCAATGCCTTGTATTTTCTCGGCAATGCCTGTATTTGCTCGTCAATGCCTTGTATTTGCTAGTGAATGCCTTGTATTTGCTCGTTGATGACTTGTATTTGCTTTTCAATGCCTTGTATTTGCTCGTCGATGCCTTGTATTTGCTAGTCAATGCATTGTATTTGCTCGTCGATGTCTTGTCTTTGCTAGTCAATGCCTTGTATTTGCTTGTCAATGCCTTGTATTTGCTAGTCAATGCCTTGTATTTGCTCGTTGATGCCTTGTATTTGCTCGTTGATGCCCTGTATTTGCTATTCAATCCTTGCATTTGCTCGTTGATGCCTTGTATTTGCTCGTCAATGCCTTCTATTTGCTCGTCAATGCCTTGTATTTGCTGGTCAATACATTGTATTTGCTCGTCAATGCCTTGTATTTGCTCGTCAATGACTTGTATTTGCTAGTCGATGCCTTGTATTTGCTCGTTGATGCCTTGTATTTGCTCGTCAATTTGTATTTGCTCATCAATGCCTTGTATTTGCTCGTCATTGCCTTGTATTTTCTCATCAATGCCTTGTATTTGCTAGCCAATGCCTTGTATTTGCTAGTCAATGCCTTGTATTTGCTCGTCAATACCTTGTATTTGCTCGTCAATGCATTGTATTTGCTCGTCAATGCCTTGTATTTCCTCGTCAATGCATTGTGTTTGCTCGTCAATGCCTTGTATTTGATAGTGAATGCCTTTTATTTCCTCGTCAATGCATTGTATTTGCTCGTCAATGCATTGTATTTACTTGTCAATGCCTTGTATTTGCGTGTTGATGCCTTGTATTTGCGTGTTGATGCATTGTATTTGCTATTCAATGACTTGTAGTTGCTCGTCGATGCCTTGTATTTGCTAATCAATGCATTGTATTTGCTTGTCGATGCCTTGTATTTGCTCGTCGATGCATTGTCTTTGCTAGTCAATGCCTTGTATTTGCTTGTCAATGCCTTGTATTTGCTCGTTGATGCCTTGTATTTGCTCGTTGATGCCTTGTATTTGCTCGTTGATGCCTTGTATTTGCTCGTCAATGCCTTGTATTTGCTATTCAATGCCTTGTATTTGCTCGTTGATGCCTTGTATTTGCTCGTCAATGCATTGTAAACTCGGTCATGCCTTGTATTTGCTCGTCAATGCCTTGTATTTGCTCGTCAATGCCTTGTATTTGCTCGTCAATGCCTTGTATTTGCTAGTCAATGCCTTGTATTTGCTCGTCAATGCATTGTATTTGCTCGTCAATGCATTGTATTTGCTCATCAATGCCTGGTATTTGCTCGTCAATGCCTCGTATTTGCTAGTCAATGCCTTGTATTTGCTCGTTGATGCTTTGTATTTGCTCGTCAATGCCTTGTATTTGCTCGTCAATGCCTTGTATTTGCTAGTCAATGCCTTGTATTTGCTCGTCAATGCCTTGTATTTGCTCGTCAATGTCTTGTATTTGCTCGTCGATGCCTTGTATTTGCTCGTTGATGCCTTGTATTTGCTCGTCAATGCCTTGTATTTGCTCGTCAATGCCTTGTATTTGCTCATCGATGCCTTGTATTTGCTAGTCAATGCCTTGTATTTGCTCATTGATGCCTTGTATTTGCTAGTCAATGCCTTGTATTTGCTCATTGATGCCTTGTATTTGCTAGTCAATGCCTTGTATTTGCTCGTCAATGCCTTGTATTTGCTCGTCAATGCCTTGTATTTGCTCGTCAATGCCTTGTATTTGCTCGTCAATGCTTTGTATTTACTCGTCAATGCCTTGTATTTGCTAGTCGATGCCTTGTATTTGCTCGTCAATGCCTTGTATTTGCTCGTCAATGCATTATATTTGCTCTTCAATGCCTTGTATTTGCTGGTTCATGCCTTGTATTTGCTCGTCGATACCTTGTATTTGCTCGTCGATGCCTTGTATTTGCTCGTTGATGCCTTGTATTTGCTCGTGAATGCCTTGTATTTGCTCGTCAATGCCTTGCATTTGCTCATTGATGCCTTGTATTTGCTATTAATTGCCTTGTATTTGCTCATTGATGCCTTGTATTTGCTAGTCAAAGCCTTGTATTTGCTCGTCAATGCCTTGTACTTGCTCCTCGATGCCTTGTATTTGCTCGTCGATGCTTTGTATTTGCTCGTCGATGCCTTGTATTTGCTCGTCGATGCCTTGTATTTGCTCGTCCATGCCTTGTATTTGCTCATCAATGCCTTGTATTTGCTCGCCAATGCCTTGTATTTGCTCGTCGATACCTTGTATTTGCTCGCCAATGCCTTGTATTTGCTCCTCGATGCCTTGTATTTGCTCGTCAATGCCTTGTATTTGCTGGTGCATGCCTTGTATTTGCTCGTCGATGCGTTGTATTTGCTCGTCAATGCGTTGTATTTGCTCGTCGATGCCTTGTATTTGCTCGTCAATGCCTTGTATTTGCTCGTCAATGCCTGTATTTGCTCGTCAATGCCTTGTATTTGCTAGTCAATGCCTTGTATTTGCTCGTTGAAGACTTGTGTTTGCTAGTCAATGCCTTGTATTTGCTCGTTGATGCCTTGTATTTGCTCATCAATAGCTTGTATTTGCTCGTCAATGCATTGTATTTGATAGTCAATGTCTTGTATTTGCTAGTCAATGCCTTGTATTTGCTCGTCAATGCATTGTATTTGCTCGTCAATGCCTTGTATTTGCTCATCAATGCCTTGTATTTGCTCGTCAATGCCTTGTATTTGCTCGTCAATGCCTTGTATTTGCTCGTTGATGCCTTGTATTTGCTCGTTGATGCCTGGTATTTGCTCGTTGATGCCTTGTATTTGCTTGTCAATGCCTTGTATTTGCTCGTCAATGCCTTGTATTTGCTCGTCAATGCCTTGTATTTGCTCGTTGATGCCTTGTATTTGCTCGTTGATGCCTTGTATTTGCTCGTCAATGCCTTGTATTTGCTATTCAATGCCTTGTATTTGCTCGTTGATGCCTTGTATTTGCTCGTCAATGCATTGTAAACTCGGTCATGCCTTGTATTTGCTCGTCAATGCCTTGTATTTGCTCGTCAATGCCTTGTATTTGCTCGTCAATGCCTTGTATTTGCTAGTCAATGCCTTGTATTTGCTCGTCAATGCATTGTATTTGCTCGTCAATGCATTGTATTTGCTCATCAATGCCTGGTATTTGCTCGTCAATGCCTCGTATTTGCTAGTCAATGCCTTGTATTTGCTCGTTGATGCTTTGTATTTGCTCGTCCATGCCTTGTATTTGCTCGTCAATGCCTTGTATTTGCTAGTCAATGCCTTGTATTTGCTCGTCAATGCCTTGTATTTGCTCGTCAATGTCTTGTATTTGCTCGTCGATGCCTTGTATTTGCTCGTTGATGCCTTGTATTTGCTCGTCAATGCCTTGTATTTGCTCGTCAATGCCTTGTATTTGCTCATCGATGCCTTGTATTTGCTAGTCAATGCCTTGTATTTGCTCATTGATGCCTTGTATTTGCTAGTCAATGCCTTGTATTTGCTCATTGATGCCTTGTATTTGCAGTCAATGCCTTGTATTTGCTCGTCAATGCCTTGTATTTGCTCGTCAATGCCTTGTATTTGCTCGTCAATGCCTTGTATTTGCTCGTCAATGCCTTGTATTTGCTCGTCGATACCTTGCATTTGCTTGTCAATGCCTTGTATTTGCTCGTCAATGCCTTGTATTTGCTCGTCAATGCCTTGTATTTGCTGGTTCATGCCTTGTATTTGCTCGTCGATACCTTGTATTTGCTCGTCGATGCCTTGTATTTGCTCGTTGATGCCTTGTATTTGCTCGTGAATGCCTTGTATTTGCTCGTCAATGCCTTGCATTTGCTCATTGATGCCTTGTATTTGCTATTAATTGCCTTGTATTTGCTCATTGATGCCTTGTATTTGCTAGTCAATGCCATGTATTTGCTCGTCAATGCCTTGTATTTGCTCCTCGATGCCTTGTATTTGCTCGTCGATGCTTTGTATTTGCTCGTCGATGCCTTGTATTTGCTCGTCGATGCCTTGTATTTGCTCGTCCATGCCTTGTATTTGCTCATCAATGCCTTGTATTTGCTCGCCAATGCCTTGTATTTGCTCGTCGATACCTTGTATTTGCTCGCCAATGCCTTGTATTTGCTCCTCGATGCGTTGTATTTGCTCGTCAATGCCTTGTATTTGCTGGTGCATGCCTTGTATTTGCTCGTCGATGCGTTGTATTTGCTCGTCAATGCGTTGTATTTGCTCGTCGATGCCTTGTATTTGCTCGTCAATGCCTTGTATTTGCTCGTCGATGCCTTGTATTTGCTCGTCAATGCCTTGTATTTGCTGGTTCATGCCTTGTATTTGCTCGTCTATGCCTTGTATTTGCTCGTCGATGCCTTGTATTTGCTCGTCAATGCCTTGTATTTGCTCGTCAATGCCTTGTATTTGCTCGTCAATGCATTGTCTTTGCTCGTCGATGCCTTGTATTTGCTAGTCGATGCCTTGTATTTGCTCGTCAATGCCTTGTATTTGCTCGTTGATACCTTGTATTTGCTCGTTGATACCTTGTATTTGCTCGTTGATGCCTTGTATTTGCTTGTCAATGCCTTGTATTTGCTCGTCAATGCCTTGTATTTGCTCGTCAAAGCCTTGTATTTGCTCGTTGATGCCTTGTGTTTGCTCTTCAATGCCTTGTATTTGCTCGTCAATGCTTGTATTTGCTAGTCAATGCCTTGTATTTGCTCGTCAATGCATTGTATTTGCTCGTCAATGCCTTGTATTTGCTCATCAATGCCTTGTATTTGCTCGTCAATGCCTTGTATTTGCTCGTCAATGCCTTGTATTTGCTCGTTGATGCCTTGTATTTGCTCGTTGATGCCTGGTATTTGCTCGTTGATGCCTTGTATTTGCTTGTCAATGCCTTGTATTTGCTCGTCAATGCCTTGTATTTGCTCGTCAATGCCTTGTATTTGCTCGTTGATGCCTTGTATTTGCTCGTTGATGCCTTGTATTTGCTCGTCAATGCCTTGTATTTGCTATTCAATGCCTTGTATTTGCTCGTTGATGCTTTGTATTTGCTCGTCAATGCATTGTAAACTCGGTCATGCCTTGTATTTGCTCGTCAATGCCTTGTATTTGCTCGTCAATGCCTTGTATTTGCTCGTCAATGCCTTGTATTTGCTAGTCAATGCCTTGTATTTGCTCGTCAATGCATTGTATTTGCTCGTCAATGCATTGTATTTGCTCATCAATGCCTGGTATTTGCTCGTCAATGCCTCGTATTTGCTAGTCAATGCCTTGTATTTGCTCGTTGATGCTTTGTATTTGCTCGTCAATGCCTTGTATTTGCTCGTCAATGCCTTGTATTTGCTAGTCAATGCCTTGTATTTGCTCGTCAATGCCTTGTATTTGCTCGTCAATGTCTTGTATTTGCTCGTCGATGCCTTGTATTTGCTCGTTGATGCCTTGTATTTGCTCGTCAATGCCTTGTATTTGCTCGTCAATGCCTTGTATTTGCTCATCGATGCCTTGTATTTGCTAGTCAATGCCTTGTATTTGCTCATTGATGCCTTGTATTTGCTAGTCAATGCCTTGTATTTGCTCATTGATGCCTTGTATTTGCAGTCAATGCCTTGTATTTGCTCGTCAATGCCTTGTATTTGCTCGTCAATGCCTTGTATTTGCTCGTCAATGCCTTGTATTTGCTCGTCAATGCCTTGTATTTGCTCGTCGATACCTTGCATTTGCTTGTCAATGCCTTGTATTTGCTCGTCAATGCCTTGTATTTGCTCGTTGATGCCTTGTATTTGCTCGTGAATGCCTTGTATTTGCTCGTCAATGCCTTGCATTTGCTCATTGATGCCTTGTATTTGCTATTAATTGCCTTGTATTTGCTCATTGATGCCTTGTATTTGCTAGTCAATGCCTTGTATTTGCTCGTCAATGCCTTGTATTTGCTCCTCGATGCCTTGTATTTGCTCGTCGATGCTTTGTATTTGCTCGTCGATGCCTTGTATTTGCTCGTCGATGCCTTGTATTTGCTCGTCCATGCCTTGTATTTGCTCATCAATGCCTTGTATTTGCTCGCCAATGCCTTGTATTTGCTCGTCGATACCTTGTATTTGCTCGCCAATGCCTTGTATTTGCTCCTCGATGCGTTGTATTTGCTCGTCAATGCCTTGTATTTGCTGGTGCATGCCTTGTATTTGCTCGTCGATGCGTTGTATTTGCTCGTCAATGCGTTGTATTTGCTCGTCGATGCCTTGTATTTGCTCGTCAATGCCTTGTATTTGCTCGTCGATGCCTTGTATTTGCTCGTCAATGCCTTGTATTTGCTGGTTCATGCCTTGTATTTGCTCGTCTATGCCTTGTATTTGCTCGTCGATGCCTTGTATTTGCTCGTCAATGCCTTGTATTTGCTCGTCAATGCCTTGTATTTGCTCGTCAATGCATTGTCTTTGCTCGTCGATGCCTTGTATTTGCTAGTCGATGCCTTGTATTTGCTCGTCAATGCCTTGTATTTGCTCGTTGATACCTTGTATTTGCTCGTTGATACCTTGTATTTGCTCGTTGATGCCTTGTATTTGCTTGTCAATGCCTTGTATTTGCTCGTCAATGCCTTGTATTTGCTCGTCAAAGCCTTGTATTTGCTCGTTGATGCCTTGTGTTTGCTCTTCAATGCCTTGTATTTGCTCGTCAATGCTTGTATTTGCTAGTCAATGCCTTGTATTTGCTCGTCAAAGCCTTGTATTTGCTCGTTGATGCCTTGTGTTTGCTCTTCAATGCCTTGTATTTGCTCGTCAATGCTTGTATTTGCTAGTCAATGCCTTGTATTTGCTCGTCAATGCATTGTATTTGCTCGTCAATGCCTTGTATTTGCTCATCAATGCCTTGTATTTGCTCGTCAATGCCTTGTATTTGCTCGTCAATGCCTTGTATTTGCTCGTTGATGCCTTGTATTTGCTCGTTGATGCCTTGTATTTGCTCGTTGATGCCTTGTATTTGCTTGTCAATGCCTTGTATTTGCTCGTCAATGCCTTGTATTTGCTCGTCAATGCCTTGTATTTGCTCGTTGATGCCTTGTATTTGCTCGTTGATGCCTTGTATTTGCTCGTCAATGCCTTGTATTTGCTATTCAATGCCTTGTATTTGCTCGTTGATGCCTTGTATTTGCTCGTCAATGCATTGTAAACTCGGTCATGCCTTGTATTTGCTCGTCAATGCCTTGTATTTGCTCGTCAATGCCTTGTATTTGCTCGTCAATGCCTTGTATTTGCTAGTCAATGCCTTGTATTTGCTCGTCAATGCATTGTATTTGCTCGTCAATGCATTGTATTTGCTCATCAATGCCTGGTATTTGCTCGTCAATGCCTCGTATTTGCTAGTCAATGCCTTGTATTTGCTCGTTGATGCTTTGTATTTGCTCGTCAATGCCTTGTATTTGCTCGTCAATGCCTTGTATTTGCTAGTCAATGCCTTGTATTTGCTCGTCAAAGCCTTGTATTTGCTCGTTGATGCCTTGTGTTTGCTCTTCAATGCCTTGTATTTGCTCGTCAATGCTTGTATTTGCTAGTCAATGCCTTGTATTTGCTCGTCAAAGCCTTGTATTTGCTCGTTGATGCCTTGTGTTTGCTCTTCAATGCCTTGTATTTGCTCGTCAATGCCTTGCATTTGCTCATTGATGCCTTGTATTTGCTATTAATTGCCTTGTATTTGCTCATTGATGCCTTGTATTTGCTAGTCAATGCCTTGTATTTGCTCGTCAATGCCTTGTATTTGCTCCTCGATGCCTTGTATTTGCTCGTCGATGCTTTGTATTTGCTCGTCGATGCCTTGTATTTGCTCGTCGATGCCTTGTATTTGCTCGTCCATGCCTTGTATTTGCTCATCAATGCCTTGTATTTGCTCGCCAATGCCTTGTATTTGCTCGTCGATACCTTGTATTTGCTCGCCAATGCCTTGTATTTGCTCCTCGATGCGTTGTATTTGCTCGTCAATGCCTTGTATTTGCTGGTGCATGCCTTGTATTTGCTCGTCGATGCGTTGTATTTGCTCGTCAATGCGTTGTATTTGCTCGTCGATGCCTTGTATTTGCTCGTCAATGCCTTGTATTTGCTCGTCGATGCCTTGTATTTGCTCGTCAATGCCTTGTATTTGCTGGTTCATGCCTTGTATTTGCTCGTCTATGCCTTGTATTTGCTCGTCGATGCCTTGTATTTGCTCGTCAATGCCTTGTATTTGCTCGTCAATGCCTTGTATTTGCTCGTCAATGCATTGTCTTTGCTCGTCGATGCCTTGTATTTGCTAGTCGATGCCTTGTATTTGCTCGTCAATGCCTTGTATTTGCTCGTTGATACCTTGTATTTGCTCGTTGATACCTTGTATTTGCTCGTTGATGCCTTGTATTTGCTTGTCAATGCATTGTATTTGCTCGTCAATGCCTTGTATTTGCTCGTCAAAGCCTTGTATTTGCTCGTTGATGCCTTGTGTTTGCTCTTCAATGCCTTGTATTTGCTCGTCAATGCTTGTATTTGCTAGTCAATGCCTTGTATTTGCTCGTCAAAGCCTTGTATTTGCTCGTTGATGCCTTGTGTTTGCTCTTCAATGCCTTGTATTTGCTCGTCAATGCTTGTATTTGCTAGTCAATGCCTTGTATTTGCTCGTCAATGCATTGTATTTGCTCGTCAATGCCTTGTATTTGCTCATCAATGCCTTGTATTTGCTCGTCAATGCCTTGTATTTGCTCGTCAATGCCTTGTATTTGCTCGTTGATGCCTTGTATTTGCTCGTTGATGCCTGGTATTTGCTCGTTGATGCCTTGTATTTGCTCGTTGATGCCTTGTATTTGCTCGTCAATGCCTTGTATTTGCTATTCAATGCCTTGTATTTGCTCGTTGATGCCTTGTATTTGCTCGTCAATGCATTGTAAACTCGGTCATGCCTTGTATTTGCTCGTCAATGCCTTGTATTTGCTCGTCAATGCCTTGTATTTGCTCGTCAATGCCTTGTATTTGCTAGTCAATGCCTTGTATTTGCTCGTCAATGCATTGTATTTGCTCGTCAATGCATTGTATTTGCTCATCAATGCCTGGTATTTGCTCGTCAATGCCTCGTATTTGCTAGTCAATGCCTTGTATTTGCTCGTTGATGCTTTGTATTTGCTCGTCAATGCCTTGTATTTGCTCGTCAATGCCTTGTATTTGCTAGTCAATGCCTTGTATTTGCTCGTCAATGCCTTGTATTTGCTCGTCAATGTCTTGTATTTGCTCGTCGATGCCTTGTATTTGCTCGTTGATGCCTTGTATTTGCTCGTCAATGCCTTGTATTTGCTCGTCAATGCCTTGTATTTGCTCATCGATGCCTTGTATTTGCTAGTCAATGCCTTGTATTTGCTCATTGATGCCTTGTATTTGCTAGTCAATGCCTTGTATTTGCTCATTGATGCCTTGTATTTGGAGTCAATGCCTTGTATTTGCTCGTCAATGCCTTGTATTTGCTCGTCAATGCCTTGTATTTGCTCGTCAATGCCTTGTATTTGCTCGTCAATGCCTTGTATTTGCTCGTCGATACCTTGCATTTGCTTGTCAATGCCTTGTATTTGCTCGTCAATGCCTTGTATTTGCTCGTTGATGCCTTGTATTTGCAAGTCAATGCCTTGTATTTGCAAGTCAATGCCTTGTATTAGCTCGTCAATGCCTTGTATTTTCTCGTCAATGCTTTGTATTTACTCGTCAATGCCTTGTATTTGCTAGTCGATGCCTTGTATTTGCTCGTCAATGCCTTGTATTTGCTCGTCAATGCATTGTATTTGCTCGTCAATGCCTTGTATTTGCTGGTTCATGCCTTGTATTTGCTCGTCGATACCTTGTATTTGCTCGTCGATGCCTTGTATTTGCTCGTTGATGCCTTGTATTTGCTCGTGAATGCCTTGTATTTGCTCGTCAATGCCTTGCATTTGCTCATTGATGCCTTGTATTTGCTATTAATTGCCTTGTATTTGCTCATTGATGCCTTGTATTTGCTAGTCAATGCCTTGTATTTGCTCGTCAATGCCTTGTATTTGCTCCTCGATGCCTTGTATTTGCTCGTCGATGCTTTGTATTTGCTCGTCGATGCCTTGTATTTGCTCGTCGATGCATTGTATTTGCTCGTCCATGCCTTGTATTTGCTCATCAATGCCTTGTATTTGCTCGCCAATGCCTTGTATTTGCTCGTCGATACCTTGTATTTGCTCGCCAATGCCTTGTATTTGCTCCTCGATGCCTTGTATTTGCTCGTCAATGCCTTGTATTTGCTGGTGCATGCCTTGTATTTGCTCGTCGATGCGTTGTATTTGCTCGTCAATGCGTTGTATTTGCTCGTCGATGCCTTGTATTTGCTCGTCAATGCCTTGTATTTGCTCGTCGATGCCTTGTATTTGCTCGTCAATGCCTTGTATTTGCTGGTTCATGCCTTGTATTTGCTCGTCTATGCCTTGTATTTGCTCGTCGATGCCTTGTATTTGCTCGTCAATGCCTTGTATTTGCTCGTCAATGCCTTGTATTTGCTCGTCAATGCATTGTCTTTGCTCGTCGATGCCTTGTATTTGCTAGTCGATGCCTTGTATTTGCTCGTCAATGCCTTGTATTTGCTCGTTGATACCTTGTATTTGCTCGTTGATACCTTGTATTTGCACGTTGATGCCTTGTATTTGCTTGTCAATGCCTTGTATTTGCTCGTCAATGCCTTGTATTTGCTCGTCAAAGCCTTGTATTTGCTCGTTGATGCCTTGTGTTTGCTCTTCAATGCCTTGTATTTGCTCGTCAATGCTTGTATTTGCTCGTCAATGCCTTGTATTTGCTAGTCAATGCCTTGTATTTGCTCGTCAATGCCTTGTATTTGCTCGTTGATGCCTTGTATTTGCAAGTCAATGCCTTGTATTTGCTCGTCAATGCCTTGTATTTGCTCGTCAATGCCTTGTATTTGCTCGTCAATGCATTGTATTTGCTCGTCAATGCCTTGTATTTGCTGGTTCATGCCTTGTATTTGCTCGTCGATGCCTTGTATTTCCTCGTCGATGCCTTGTATTTGCTCGTTGATGCCTTGTATTTGCTCGTCAATGCCTTGTATTTGCTCGTCAATGCCTTGAATTTGCTCATTGATGCCTTGTATTTGCTAGTCAATGCCTTGTATTTGCTCATTGATGCCTTGTATTTGCTAGTCAATGCCTTGTATTTGCTCATTGATGCCTTGTATTTGCTAGTCAATGCCTTGTATTTGCTCGTTGATGCCTTGTATTTGCTCGTCAATGCCTTGTATTTGCTCGTCAATGCCTTGTATTTGCTCGTCGATGCCTTGTATTTGCTCGTCCATGCCTTGTATTTGCTCATCAATGCCTTGTATTTGCTCGCCAATGCCTTGTATTTGCTCGTCGATACCTTGTATTTGCTCGCCAATGCCTTGTATTTGCTCCTCGATGCCTTGTATTTGCTCGTCAATGCCTTGTATTTGCTGGTGCATGCCTTGTATTTGCTCGTCGATGCGTTGTATTTGCTCGTCAATGCGTTGTATTTGCTCGTCGATGCCTTGTATTTGCTCGTCAATGCCTTGTATTTGCTCGTCGATGCCTTGTATTTGCTCGTCAATGCCTTGTATTTGCTGGTTCATGCCTTGTATTTGCTCGTCTATGCCTTGTATTTGCTCGTCGATGCCTTGTATTTGCTCGTCA
The DNA here is from genome assembly GCA_035772405.1 of Chrysogorgia sp. JL179-B06. Taxonomy (NCBI): domain Eukaryota; kingdom Metazoa; phylum Cnidaria; class Anthozoa; order Scleralcyonacea; family Chrysogorgiidae; genus Chrysogorgia; species Chrysogorgia sp. JL179-B06. Next base: position 58,067 of record JAYKKM010000513.1, on the reverse strand, counting down.
ATGCCTTGTATTTGCTCGTCAATGCATTGTCTTTGCTCGTCGATGCCTTGTATTTGCTAGTCGATGCCTTGTATTTGCTCGTCAATGCCTTGTATTTGCTCGTTGATACCTTGTATTTGCTCGTTGATACCTTGTATTTGCTCGTTGATGCCTTGTATTTGCTTGTCAATGCCTTGTATTTGCTCGTCAATGCCTTGTATTTGCTCGTCAAAGCCTTGTATTTGCTCGTTGATGCCTTGTGTTTGCTCTTCAATGCCTTGTATTTTCTCGTCAATGCTTGTATTTGCTCGTCAATGCCTTGTATTTGCTAGTCAATGCCTTGTATTTGCTCGTCAATGCCTTGTATTTGCTCGTTGATGCCTTGTATTTGCAAGTCAATGCCTTGTATTTGCTCGTCAATGCCTTGTATTTGCTCGTCAATGCCTTGTATTTGCTCGTCAATGCATTGTATTTGCTCGTCAATGCCTTGTATTTGCTGGTTCATGCCTTGTATTTGCTCGTCGATGCCTTGTATTTCCTCGTCGATGCCTTGTATTTGCTCGTTGATGCCTTGTATTTGCTCGTCAATGCCTTGTATTTGCTCGTCAATGCCTTGAATTTGCTCATTGATGCCTTGTATTTGCTAGTCAATGCCTTGTATTTGCTCATTGATGCCTTGTATTTGCTAGTCAATGCCTTGTATTTGCTCATTGATGCCTTGTATTTGCTAGTCAATGCCTTGTATTTGCTCGTTGATGCCTTGTATTTGCTCGTCAATGCCTTGTATTTGCTCGTCAATGCCTTGTATTTGCTCGTCTATGCCTTGTATTTGCTGGTCGATGCCTTGTATTTGCTTGTCGATGCCTTGTATTTGCTCGTCAATGCCTTGTATTTGCTCGTTGATGCCTTGTATTTGCTCGTCGATGCCCTGTATTTGCTAGTCGATGCCTTGTATTTGCTCGTCAATGCCGTGTATTTGCTCGTCAATGCCGTGTATTTGCTCGTCAATGCATTGTATTTGCTCGTCAATGCCTTGTATTTTCTGGTTCATGCCTTGTATTTGCTCGTCCATGCCTTGTATTTGCTCGTCGATGCCTTGTATTTGCTCGTTGATGCCTTGTATTTGCTATTCAATGCCTTGTATTTGCTTGTCAATGCCTTGTATTTGCTCGTCGATGCCTTGTTTTTGCTCGTCAATGTCTTGTATTTGCTAGTCAATGCCTTGTATTTGCTCGTCAATGCCTTGTATTTGCTCGTCAATGCCTTGTATTTGCTCGTCAATGCCTTGTATTTGCTCGTCAATGCCTTGCATTTGCTCGTCAATGCCTTGTATTTGCTCGTCAATGCCTTGTATTTGCTCGTCGATGCCTTTTATTTGCTCGTCGATGCCATGTATTTGCTCGTCAATGCCTTGTATTTGCTCGTCAATGCCTTGTATTTGCTCGTCAATGCCTTGTATTTACTCGTCAATGCCTTGTATTTGCTAGTCGATGCCTTGTATTTGCTCGTCAATGCCTTGTATTTGCTCGTCAATGCATTGTATTTGCTCGTCAATGCCTTGTATTTGCTGGTTCATGCCTTGTATTTGCTCGTCGATGCCTTGTATTTGCTCGTCGATGCCTTGTATTTGCTCGTCGATGCCTTGTATTTGCTCGTCAATGCCTTGTATTTGCTCGTCAATGCCTTGAATTTGCTCATTGATGCCTTGAATTTGCTCATTGATGCCTTGTATTTGCTAGTCAATGCCTTGTATTTGCTCATTGATGCCTTGTATTTGGTAGTCAATGCCTTGTATTTGCTCATTGATGCCTTCTATTTGCTAGTCAATGCCTTGTATTTGCTCGTTGATGCCTTGTATTTGCTCGTCAATTCCTTGTATTTGCTCGTCAATGCCTTGTATTTGCTCGTCTATGCCTTGTATTTGCTCGTCGATGCCTTGTATTTGCTTGTCGATGCCTTGTATTTGCTCGTCAATGCCTTGTATTTGCTCGTTGATGCCTTGAATTTGCACGTCGATGCCTTGTATTTGCTAGTCGATGCCTTGTATTTGCTCGTCAATGCCGTGTATTTGCTCGTCAATGCATTGTATTTGCTCGTCAATGCCTTGTATTTGCTGGTTCATTCCTTGTATTTGCTCGTCCATGCCTTGTATTTGCTCGTCGATGCCTTGTATTTGCTCGTTGATGCCTTGTATTTGCTCGTCAATGCCTTGTATTTGCTATTCAATACCTTGTATTTGCTAGTCAATGCCTTGTATTTGCTAGTCAATGCCTTGTATTTGCTCGTCAATGCCTTGTATTTGCTCGTCAATGCCTTGTATTTGCTCGTCAATGCCTTGTATTTGCTCGTCAATGCCTTGTATTTGCTCGTCAATGCCTTGTATTTGCTATTCAATACCTTGTATTTGCTAGTCAATGCCTTGTATTTGCTAGTCGATGCCTTGTATTTGCTCGTCAATGCCGTGTATTTGCTCGTCAATGCATTGTATTTGCTCGTCAATGCCTTGTATTTGCTGGTTCATGCCTTGTATTTGCTTGTCCATGCCTTGTATTTGCTCGTCGATGCCTTGTATTTGCTCGTTGATGCCTTGTATTTGCTCGTCAATGCCTTGTATTTGCTCGTCTATGCCTTGTATTTGCTGGTCGATGCCTTGTATTTGCTTGTCGATGCCTTGTATTTGCTCGTCAATGCCTTGTATTTGCTCGTTGATGCCTTGTATTTGCTCGTCGATGCCCTGTATTTGCTAGTCGATGCCTTGTGTTTGCTCTTCAATGCCTTGTATTTGCTCGTCAATGCTTGTATTTGCTCGTCAATGCCTTGTATTTGCTAGTCAATGCCTTGTATTTGCTCGTCAATGCCTTGTATTTGCTCGTTGATGCCTTGTATTTGCAAGTCAATGCCTTGTATTTGCTCGTCAATGCCTTGTATTTGCTCGTCAATGCCTTGTATTTGCTCGTCAATGCATTGTATTTGCTCGTCAATGCCTTGTATTTGCTGGTTCATGCCTTGTATTTGCTCGTCGATGCCTTGTATTTCCTCGTCGATGCCTTGTATTTGCTCGTTGATGCCTTGTATTTGCTCGTCAATGCCTTGTATTTGCTCGTCAATGCCTTGAATTTGCTCATTGATGCCTTGTATTTGCTAATCAATGCCTTGTATTTGCTCATTGATGCCTTGTATTTGCTAGTCAATGCCTTGTATTTGCTCATTGATGCCTTGTATTTGCTAGTCAATGCCTTGTATTTGCTCGTTGATGCCTTGTATTTGCTCGTCAATGCCTTGTATTTGCTCGTCAATGCCTAGTATTTGCTCGTCTATGCCTTGTATTTGCTGGTCGATGCCTTGTATTTGCTTGTCGATGCCTTGTATTTGCTCGTCAATGCCTTGTATTTGCTCGTTGATGCCTTGTATTTGCTCGTCGATGTCCTGTATTTGCTAGTCGATGCCTTGTATTTGCTCGTCAATGCCGTGTATTTGCTCGTCAATGCCGTGTATTTGCTCGTCAATGCATTGTATTTGCTCGTCAATGCCTTGTATTTTCTGGTTCATGCCTTGTATTTGCTCGTCCATGCCTTGTATTTGCTCGTCGATGCCTTGTATTTGCTCGTTGATGCCTTGTATTTGCTCGTCAATGCCTTGTATTTGCTTGTCGATGCCTTGTATTTGCTCGTCGATGCCTTGTATTTGCTCGTCAATGTCTTGTATTTGCTAGTCAATGCCTTGTATTTGCTCGTCAATGCCTTGTATTTGCTCGTCAATGCCTTGTATTTGCTCGTCAATGCCTTGTATTTGCTCGTCAATGCCTTGCATTTGCTCGTCAATGCCTTGTATTTGCTCGTCAATGCCTTGTATTTGCTCGTCGATGCCTTTTATTTGCTCGTCGATGCCATGTATTTGCTCGTCAATGCCTTGTATTTGCTCGTCGATGCCTTGTATTTGCTCGTCAATGCCTTGTATTTACTCGTCAATGCCTTGTATTTGCTAGTCGATGCCTTGTATTTGCTCGTCAATGCCTTGTATTTGCTAGTCAATGCATTGTATTTGCTCGTCAATGCCTTGTATTTGCTGGTTCATGCCTTGTATTTGCTCGTCGATGCCTTGTATTTGCTCGTCGATGCCTTGTATTTGCTCGTTGATACCTTGTATTTGCTCGTCAATGCCTTGTATTTGCTCGTCAATGCCTTGAATTTGCTCATTGATGCCTTGAATTTGCTCATTGATGCCTTGTATTTGCTAGTCAATGCCTTGTATTTGCTCATTGATGCCTTGTATTTGGTAGTCAATGCCTTGTATTTGCTCATTGATGCCTTGTATTTGCTAGTCAATGCCTTGTATTTGCTAGTCAATGCCTTGTATTTGCTCGTCAATGCCTTGTATTTGCTCGTCAATGCCTTGTATTTGCTCGTCAATGCCTTGTATTTGCTCGTCAATGCCTTGTATTTGCTCGTCAATGCCTTGTATTTGCTATTCAATACCTTGTATTTGCTAGTCAATGCCTTGTATTTGCTAGTCGATGCCTTGTATTTGCTCGTCAATGCCGTGTATTTGCTCGTCAATGCATTGTATTTGCTCGTCAATGCCTTGTATTTGCTGGTTCATGCCTTGTATTTGCTTGTCCATGCCTTGTATTTGCTCGTCGATGCCTTGTATTTGCTCGTTGATGCCTTGTATTTGCTCGTCAATGCCTTGTATTTGCTCGTCTATGCCTTGTATTTGCTGGTCGATGCCTTGTATTTGCTTGTCGATGCCTTGTATTTGCTCGTCAATGCCTTGTATTTGCTCGTTGATGCCTTGTATTTGCTCGTCGATGCCCTGTATTTGCTAGTCGATGCCTTGTGTTTGCTCTTCAATGCCTTGTATTTGCTCGTCAATGCTTGTATTTGCTCGTCAATGCCTTGTATTTGCTAGTCAATGCCTTGTATTTGCTCGTCAATGCCTTGTATTTGCTCGTTGATGCCTTGTATTTGCAAGTCAATGCCTTGTATTTGCTCGTCAATGCCTTGTATTTGCTCGTCAATGCCTTGTATTTGCTCGTCAATGCATTGTATTTGCTCGTCAATGCCTTGTATTTGCTGGTTCATGCCTTGTATTTGCTCGTCGATGCCTTGTATTTCCTCGTCGATGCCTTGTATTTGCTCGTTGATGCCTTGTATTTGCTCGTCAATGCCTTGTATTTGCTCGTCAATGCCTTGAATTTGCTCATTGATGCCTTGTATTTGCTAATCAATGCCTTGTATTTGCTCATTGATGCCTTGTATTTGCTAGTCAATGCCTTGTATTTGCTCATTGATGCCTTGTATTTGCTAGTCAATGCCTTGTATTTGCTCGTTGATGCCTTGTATTTGCTCGTCAATGCCTTGTATTTGCTCGTCAATGCCTAGTATTTGCTCGTCTATGCCTTGTATTTGCTGGTCGATGCCTTGTATTTGCTTGTCGATGCCTTGTATTTGCTCGTCAATGCCTTGTATTTGCTCGTTGATGCCTTGTATTTGCTCGTCGATGTCCTGTATTTGCTAGTCGATGCCTTGTATTTGCTCGTCAATGCCGTGTATTTGCTCGTCAATGCCGTGTATTTGCTCGTCAATGCATTGTATTTGCTCGTCAATGCCTTGTATTTTCTGGTTCATGCCTTGTATTTGCTCGTCCATGCCTTGTATTTGCTCGTCGATGCCTTGTATTTGCTCGTTGATGCCTTGTATTTGCTCGTCAATGCCTTGTATTTGCTTGTCGATGCCTTGTATTTGCTCGTCGATGCCTTGTATTTGCTCGTCAATGTCTTGTATTTGCTAGTCAATGCCTTGTATTTGCTCGTCAATGCCTTGTATTTGCTCGTCAATGCCTTGTATTTGCTCGTCAATGCCTTGTATTTGCTCGTCAATGCCTTGCATTTGCTCGTCAATGCCTTGTATTTGCTCGTCAATGCCTTGTATTTGCTCGTCGATGCCTTTTATTTGCTCGTCGATGCCATGTATTTGCTCGTCAATGCCTTGTATTTGCTCGTCAATGCCTTGTATTTGCTCGTCAATGCCTTGTATTTACTCGTCAATGCCTTGTATTTGCTAGTCGATGCCTTGTATTTGCTCGTCAATGCCTTGTATTTGCTAGTCAATGCATTGTATTTGCTCGTCAATGCCTTGTATTTGCTGGTTCATGCCTTGTATTTGCTCGTCGATGCCTTGTATTTGCTCGTCGATGCCTTGTATTTGCTCGTTGATACCTTGTATTTGCTCGTCAATGCCTTGTATTTGCTCGTCAATGCCTTGAATTTGCTCATTGATGCCTTGAATTTGCTCATTGATGCCTTGTATTTGCTAGTCAATGCCTTGTATTTGCTCATTGATGCCTTGTATTTGGTAGTCAATGCCTTGTATTTGCTCATTGATGCCTTGTATTTGCTAGTCAATGCCTTGTATTTGCTCGTTGATGCCTTGTATTTGCTCGTCAATGCCTTGTATTTGCTCGTCAATGCCTTGTATTTGCTCGTCTATGCCTTGTATTTGCTCGTCGATGCCTTGTATTTGCTTGTCGATGCCTTGTATTTGCTCGTCAATGCCTTGTATTTGCTCGTTGATGCCTTGAATTTGCTCGTCGATGCCTTGTATTTGCTAGTCGATGCCTTGTATTTCCTCGTCAATGCCGTGTATTTGCTCGTCAATGCATTGTATTTGCTCGTCAATGCCTTGTATTTGCTGGTTCATGCCTTGTATTTGCTCGTCCATGCCTTGTATTTGCTCGTCGATGCCTTGTATTTGCTCGTTGATGCCTTGTATTTGCTCGTCAATGCCTTGTATTTGCTATTCAATACCTTGTATTTGCTAGTCAATGCCTTGAATTTGCTAGTCAATGCCTTGTATTTGCTCGTCAATGCCTTGTATTTGCTCGTCAATGCCTTGTATTTGCTCGTCAATGCCTTGTATTTGCTCGTCAATGCCTTGTATTTGCTCGTCAATGCCTTGTATTTGCTATTCAATACCTTGTATTTGCTAGTCAATGCCTTGTATTTGCTAGTCGATGCCTTGTATTTGCTCGTCAATGCCGTGTATTTGCTCGTCAATGCATTGTATTTGCTCGTCAATGCCTTGTATTTGCTGGTTCATGCCTTGTATTTGCTTGTCCATGCCTTGTATTTGCTCGTCGATGCCTTGTATTTGCTCGTTGATGCCTTGTATTTGCTCGTCAATGCCTTGTATTTGCTCGTCTATGCCTTGTATTTGCTGGTCGATGCCTTGTATTTGCTTGTCGATGCCTTGTATTTGCTCGTCAATGCCTTGTATTTGCTCGTTGATGCCTTGTATTTGCTCGTCGATGCCCTGTATTTGCTAGTCGATGCCTTGTATTTGCTCGTCAATGCCGTGTATTTGCTCGTCAATGCCGTGTATTTGCTCGTCAATGCATTGTATTTGCTCGTCAATGCCTTGTATTTTCTGGTTCATGCCTTGTATTTGCTCGTCCATGCCTTGTATTTGCTCGTCGATGCCTTGTATTTGCTCGTTGATGCCTTGTATTTGCTCGTCAATGCCTTGTATTTGCTTGTCGATGCCTTGTATTTGCTCGTCGATGCCTTGTATTTGCTCGTCAATGTCTTGTATTTGCTAGTCAATGCCTTGTATTTGCTCGTCAATGCCTTGTATTTGCTCGTCAATGCCTTGTATTTGCTCGTCAATGCCTTGTATTTTCTCGTCAATGCCTTGCATTTGCTCGTCAAAGCCTTGTATTTGCTCGTCAATGCCTTGTATTTGCTCGTCGATGCCTTTTATTTGCTCGTCGATGCCATGTATTTGCTCGTCAATGCCTTGTATTTGCTCGTCAATGCCTTGTATTTGCTCGTCAATGCCTTGTATTTACTCGTCAATGCCTTGTATTTGCTAGTCGATGCCTTGTATTTGCTCGTCAATGCCTTGTATTTGCTCGTCAATGCATTGTATTTGCTCGTCAATGCCTTGTATTTGCTGGTTCATGCCTTGTATTTGCTCGTCGATGCCTTGTATTTGCTCGTCGATGCCTTGTATTTGCTCGTTGATGCCTTGTATTTGCTCGTCAATGCCTTGTATTTGCTCGTCAATGCCTTGAATTTGCTCATTGATGCCTTGAATTTGCTAATTGATGCCTTGTATTTGCTAGTCAATGCCTTGTATTTGCTCATTGATGCCTTGTATTTGCTAGTCAATGCCTTGTATTTGCTCATTGATGCCTTGTATTTGCTAGTCAATGCCTTGTATTTGCTCGTTGATGCCTTGTATTTGCTCGTCAATGCCTTGTATTTGCTCGTCAATGCCTTGTATTTGCTCGTCTATGCCTTGTATTTGCTCGTCGATGCCTTGTATTTGCTTGTCGATGCCTTGTATTTGCTCGTCAATGCCTTGTATTTGCTCGTTGATGCCTTGAATTTGCTCGTCGATGCCTTGTATTTGCTAGTCGATGCCTTGTATTTGCTCCTCAATGCCGTGTATTTGCTCGTCAATGCATTGTATTTGCTCGTCAATGCCTTGTATTTGCTGGTTCATGCCTTGTATTTGCTCGGCCATGCCTTGTATTTGCTTATCGATGCCTTGTATTTGTTCGTTGATGCCTTGTATTTGCTCGTCAATGCCTTGTATTTGCTATTCAATACCTTGTATTTGCTAGTCAATGCCTTGTATTTGCTAGTCAATGCCTTGTATTTGCTCGTCAATGCCTTGTATTTGCTCGTCAATGCCTTGTATTTGCTCGTCAATGCCTTGTATTTGCTCGTCAATGCCTTGTATTTGCTCGTCAATGCCTTGTATTTGCTATTCAATACCTTGTATTTGCTAGTCAATGCCTTGTATTTGCTCGTCGATGCCTTGTATTTGCTCGTTGATGCCTTGTATTTGCTCGTCAATGCCTTGTATTTGCTCGTCAATGCCTTGAATTTGCTCATTGATGCCTTGAATTTGCTCATTGATGCCTTGTATTTGCTAGTCAATGCCTTGTATTTGCTCATTGATGCCTTGTATTTGCTAGTCAATGCCTTGTATTTGCTCATTGATGCCTTGTATTTGCTAGTCAATGCCTTGTATTTGCTCGTTGATGTCTTGTATTTGCTCGTCAATGCCTTGTATTTGCTCGTCAATGCCTTGTATTTGCTCGTCTATGCCTTGTATTTGCTCGTCGATGCCTTGTATTTGCTTGTCGATGCCTTGTATTTGCTCGTCAATGCCTTGTATTTGCTCGTTGATGCCTTGAATTTGCTCGTCGATGCCTTGTATTTGCTAGTCGATGCCTTGTATTTGCTCGTCAATGCCGTGTATTTGCTCGTCAATGCATTGTATTTGCTCGTCAATGCCTTGTATTTGCTGGTTCATGCCTTGTATTTGCTCGTCCATGCCTTGTATTTGCTCGTCGATGCCTTGTATTTGCTCGTTGATGCCTTGTATTTGCTCGTCAATGCCTTGTATTTGCTATTCAATACCTTGTATTTGCTAGTCAATGCCTTGTATTTGCTAGTCAATGCCTTGTATTTGCTCGTCAATGCCTTGTATTTGCTCGTCAATGCCTTGTATTTGTTCGTCAATGCCTTGTATTTGCTCGTCAATGCCTTGTATTTGCTCGTCAATGCCTTGTATTTGCTATTCAATACCTTGTATTTGCTAGTCAATGCCTTGTATTTGCTAGTCGATGCCTTTTATTTGCTCGTCAATGCCGTGTATTTGCTCGTCAATGCATTGTATTTGCTCGTCAATGCCTTGTATTTGCTGGTTCATGCCTTGTATTTGCTCGTCCATGCCTTGTATTTGCTCGTCGATGCCTTGTATTTGCTCGTTGATGCCTTGTATTTGCTCGTCAATGCCTTGTATTTGCTTGTCGATGCCTTGTATTTGCTCGTCGATGCCTTGTATTTGCTCGTTTATGCCTTGTATTTGCTCGTCAATGTCTTGTATTTGCTAGTCAATGCCTTGTATTTGCTCGTCAATGCCTTGTATTTGCTCGTCAATGCCTTGTATTTGCTCGTCATTGCCTTGTATTTGCTCGTCGATGCCTTTTATTTGCTCGTCGATGCCTTGTATTTGCTCGTCAATGCCTTGTATTTGCTCGTCAATGCCTTGTATTTGCTCATCAATGCCTTGTATTTGCTCGTCAATGCCTTGTATTTGCTCGTCAATGCCTTGTATTTGCTATTCAATACCTTGTATTTGCTAGTCAATGCCTTGTATTTGCTAGTCAATGCCTTGTATTTGCTGGTCAATGCCTTGTATTTGCTCGTCAATTCCTTGTATTTGCTCGTCAATGCCTTGTATTTGCTAGTCAATGCCTTGTATTTGCTGGTCAATGCCTTGTATTTGCTCGTCAATTCCTTGTATTTGCTCGTCAATGCCTTGTATTTGCTCGTCAATACCTTGTATTTGCTCGTCAATGCCTTGTATTTGCTCGTCAATGTCTTGTATTTGCTCGTCAATGCCTTGTATTTGCTCGTCAATGTCTTGTATTTGCTCGTCAATGCCTTGTATTTGCTCGTCAATGTCTTGTATTTGCTAGTCAATGCCTTGTATTTGCTCGTCAATGCCTTGTATTTGCTCGTCAATGCCTTGTATTTGCTCGTCAATGCCTTGTATTTGCTCGTCGATGCCTTTTATTTGCTCGTCGATGCCTTGTATTTGCTCGTCAATGCCTTGTATTTGCTCGTCAATGCCTTGTATTTGCTCGTCAATGCCTTGATTTGCTCGTCAATGCCTTGTATTTGCTCGTCAATGCCTTGTATTTGCTATTCAATACCTTGTATTTGCTAGTCAATGCCTTGGATTTGCTAGTCAATGCCTTGTATTTGCTGGTCAATGCCTTGTATTTGCTCGTCAATTCCTTGTATTTGCTCGTCAATGCCTTGTATTTGCTCGTCAATACCTTGTATTTGATCGTCAATGCCTTGTATTTGCTCGTCAATGTCTTGTATTTGCTCGTCGATGCCTTGTATTTGCTCGTCAATGCCTTGTATTTGCTCGTCAATGTCTTGTATTTGCTCGTCAATGCCTTGTATTTGCTCGTCAATGTCTTGTATTTGCTAGTCAATGCCTTGTATTTGCTCGTCAATGCCTTGTATTTGCTCGTCAATGCCTTGTATTTGCTCGTCAATGCCTTGTATTTGCTCGTCGATGCCTTTTATTTGCTCGTCGATGCCTTGTATTTGCTCGTCAATGCCTTGTATTTGCTCGTCAATGCCTTGTATTTGCTTGTCAATGCCTTGTATTTGCTCGTCAATGCCTTGTATTTGCTCGTCAATGCCTTGTATTTGCTATTCAATACCTTGTATTTGCTAGTCAATGCCTTGTATTTGCTAGTCAATGCCTTGTATTTGCTGGTCAATGCCTTGTATTTGCTCGTCAATGCCTTGTATTTGCTCGTCAATGCCTTGTATTTGCTCGTCAATACCTTGTATTTGCTCGTCAATGCCTTGTATTTGCTCGTCAATGTCTTGTATTTGCTCGTCGATGCCTTGTATTTGCTCGTCGATGCCTTTTATTTGCTCGTCGATGCCTTGTATTTGCTCGTCCATGCCTTGTATTTGCTCGTCAATGCCTTGTATTTGCTCGTCAATGCCTTGTATTTGCTCGTCAATGCCTTGTATTTGCTAGTCAATGCCTTGTATTTGCTCGTCAATGCCTTGTATTTGCTCATCAATGCCTTGTATTTGCTCCTCGATACCTTGTATTTGCTCGTCGATGCTTTGTATTTGCTCGTCGATGCCTTGTATTTGCTCGTCGATGCCTTGTATTTGCTCGTCAATGCCTTGTATTTGCTCGTCAATGTCTTGTATTTGCTCGTCAATGCCTTGTATTTGCTCGTCAATGTCTTGTATTTGCTAGTCAATGCCTTGTATTTGCTCGTCAATGCCTTGTATTTGCTCGTCAATGCCTTGTATTTGCTCGTCAATGCCTTGTATTTGCTCGTCGATGCCTTTTATTTGCTCGTCGATGCCTTGTATTTGCTCGTCAATGCCTTGTATTTGCTCGTCAATGCCTTGTATTTGCTTGTCAATGCCTTGTATTTGCTCGTCAATGCCTTGTATTTGCTCGTCAATGCCTTGTATTTGCTATTCAATACCTTGTATTTGCTAGTCAATGCCTTGTATTTGCTAGTCAATGCCTTGTATTTGCTGGTCAATGCCTTGTATTTGCTCGTCAATGCCTTGTATTTGCTCGTCAATGCCTTGTATTTGCTCGTCAATACCTTGTATTTGCTCGTCAATGCCTTGTATTTGCTCGTCAATGTCTTGTATTTGCTCGTCGATGCCTTGTATTTGCTCGTCGATGCCTTTTATTTGCTCGTCGATGCCTTGTATTTGCTCGTCCATGCCTTGTATTTGCTCGTCAATGCCTTGTATTTGCTCGTCAATGCCTTGTATTTGCTCGTCAATGCCTTGTATTTGCTAGTCAATGCCTTGTATTTGCTCGTCAATGCCTTGTATTTGCTCATCAATGCCTTGTATTTGCTCCTCGATGCCTTGTATTTGCTCGTCGATGCTTTGTATTTGCTCGTCGATGCCTTGTATTTGCTCGTCGATGCCTTGTATTTGCTCGTCAATGCCTTGTATTTGCTCGTCAATGTCTTGTATTTGCTCGTCAATGCCTTGTATTTGCTCGTCAATGTCTTGTATTTGCTAGTCAATGCCTTGTATTTGCTCGTCAATGCCTTGTATTTGCTCGTCAATGCCTTGTATTTGCTCGTCAATGCCTTGTATTTGCTCGTCGATGCCTTTTATTTGCTCGTCGATGCCTTGTATTTGCTCGTCAATGCCTTGTATTTGCTCGTCAATGCCTTGTATTTGCTTGTCAATGCCTTGTATTTGCTCGTCAATGCCTTGTATTTGCTCGTCAATGCCTTGTATTTGCTATTCAATACCTTGTATTTGCTAGTCAATGCCTTGTATTTGCTAGTCAATGCCTTGTATTTGCTGGTCAATGCCTTGTATTTGCTCGTCAATGCCTTGTATTTGCTCGTCAATGCCTTGTATTTGCTCGTCAATACCTTGTATTTGCTCGTCAATGCCTTGTATTTGCTCGTCAATGTCTTGTATTTGCTCGTCGATGCCTTGTATTTGCTCGTCGATGCCTTTTATTTGCTCGTCGATGCCTTGTATTTGCTCGTCCATGCCTTGTATTTGCTCGTCAATGCCTTGTATTTGCTCGTCAATGCCTTGTATTTGCTCGTCAATGCCTTGTATTTGCTAGTCAATGCCTTGTATTTGCTCGTCAATGCCTTGTATTTGCTCATCAATGCCTTGTATTTGCTCCTCGATGCCTTGTATTTGCTCGTCGATGCTTTGTATTTGCTCGTCGATGCCTTGTATTTGCTCGTCGATGCCTTGTATTTGCTCGTCAATGCCTTGTATTTGCTCATCAATGCCTTGTATATGCTCGTCAATGCCTTGTATTTGCTCGTCAATGCCTTGTATTTGCTCGTTGATGCATTGTATTTGCTCGTTGATGCATTGTATTTGCTCTTCAATGCCTTGTATTTGCTCGTCAATGCTTGTATTTGCTCGTCAATGCCTTGTATTTGCTAGTCAATGCCTTGTATTTGCTCGTCAATGCCTTGTATTTGCTCGTTGATGCCTTGTATTTGCAAGTCAATGCCTTGTATTTGCTCATCAATGCCTTGTATTTGCTCGTCAATGCCTTGTATTTACTCGTCGATGCCTTGTATTTGCTAGTCGATGCGTTGTATTTGCTCGTCAATGCCTTGTATTTGCTCGTCAATGCCTTGTATTTGCTGGTTCATGCCTTGTATTTGCCCGTCGATACCTTGTATTTGCTCGTCGATGCCTTGTATTTGCTCGTTGATGCCTTGTATTTGCTCGTCAATGCCTGGTATTTGCTCGTCAACTCCTTGCATTTGCTCATTGATGCCTTGTATTTGCTAGTCATTGCCTTGTATTTGCTCATTGATGCCTTGTATTTGCTAGTCAATGCCTTGTATTTGCTCGTCAATGCCTTGTATTTGCTCCTCGATGCCTTGTATTTGCTCGTCGATGCTTTGTATTTGCTCGTCGATGCCTTGTATTTGCTCGTCGATGCCTTGTATTTGCTCGTCAATGCCTTGTATTTGCTCATCAATGCCTTGTATTTGCTCGCCAATGCCTTGTATTTGCTCGTCGATGCCTTGTATTTGCTCGCCAATGCCTTGTATTTGCTCGTCGATGCCTTGTATTTGCTCGTCAATGCCTTGTATTTGCTGGTGCATGCCTTGTATTTGCTCGTCGATGCGTTGTATTTGCTCGTCAATGCGTTGTATTTGCTCGTCAATGCCTTGTATTTGCTCGTCAAAGCCTTGTATTTGCTCGTCAATGCCTTTTATTTGCTCGTCGATGCCTTGTATTTGCTCGTCAATGCCTTGTATTTGCTCGTCAATGCCTTGTATTTGCTCATCAATGCCTTGTATTTGCTCGTCAATGCCTTGTATTTGCTCGTCAATGCCTTGTATTTGCTATTCAATACCTTGTATTTGCTAGTCAATGCCTTGTATTTGCTAGTCAATGCCTTGTATTTGCTGGTCAATGCCTTGTATTTGCTCGTCAATTCCTTGTATTTGCTCGTCAATGCCTTGTATTTGCTCGTCAATACCTTGTATTTGCTCGTCAATGCCTTGTATTTGCTCGTCAATGTCTTGTATTTGCTCGTCGATGCCTTGTATTTGCTCGTCAATGCCTTGTATTTGCTCGTCAATGTCTTGTATTTGCTCGTCAATGCCTTGTATTTGCTCGTCAATGTCTTGTATTTGCTAGTCAATGCCTTGTATTTGCTCGTCAATGCCTTGTATTTGCTCGTCAATGCCTTGTATTTGCTCGTCAATGCCTTGTATTTGCTCGTCGATGCCTTTTATTTGCTCGTCGATGCCTTGTATTTGCTCGTCCATGCCTTGTATTTGCTCGTCCATGCCTTGTATTTGCTCGTCAATGCCTTGTATTTGCTCGTCAATGCCTTGTATTTGCTCGTCAATGCCTTGTATTTGCTCGTCAATGCCTTGTATTTGCTATTCAATACCTTGTATTTGCTAGTCAATGCCTTGTATTTGCTAGTCAATGCCTTGTATTTGCTGGTCAATGCCTTGTATTTGCTCGTCAATTCCTTGTATTTGCTCGTCAATGCCTTGTATTTGCTCGTCAATACCTTGTATTTGCTCGTCAATGCCTTGTATTTGCTCGTCAATGTCTTGTATTTGCTCGTCGATGCCTTGTATTTGCTCGTCAATGCCTTGTATTTGCTCGTCAATGTCTTGTATTTGCTCGTCAATGCCTTGTATTTGCTCGTCAATGTCTTGTATTTGCTAGTCAATGCCTTGTATTTGCTCGTCAATGCCTTGTATTTGCTCGTCAATGCCTTGTATTTGCTCGTCAATGCCTTGTATTTGCTCGTCGATGCCTTTTATTTGCTCGTCGATGCCTTGTATTTGCTCGTCAATGCCTTGTATTTGCTCGTCAATGCCTTGTATTTGCTTGTCAATGCCTTGTATTTGCTCGTCAATGCCTTGTATTTGCTCGTCAATGCCTTGTATTTGCTATTCAATACCTTGTATTTGCTAGTCAATGCCTTGTATTTGCTAGTCAATGCCTTGTATTTGCTGGTCAATGCCTTGTATTTGCTCGTCAATGCCTTGTATTTGCTCGTCAATGCCTTGTATTTGCTCGTCAATACCTTGTATTTGCTCGTCAATGCCTTGTATTTGCTCCTCGATGCCTTGTATTTGCTCGTCGATGCTTTGTATTTGCTCGTCGATGCCTTGTATTTGCTCGTCGATGCCTTGTATTTGCTCGTCAATGCCTTGTATTTGCTCATCAATGCCTTGTATATGCTCGTCAATGCCTTGTATTTGCTCGTCAATGCCTTGTATTTGCTCGTTGATGCATTGTATTTGCTCGTTGATGCATTGTATTTGCTCTTCAATGCCTTGTATTTGCTCGTCAATGCTTGTATTTGCTCGTCAATGCCTTGTATTTGCTAGTCAATGCCTTGTATTTGCTCGTCAATGCCTTGTATTTGCTCGTTGATGCCTTTTATTTGCAAGTCAATGCCTTGTATTTGCTCATCAATGCCTTGTATTTGCTCGTCAATGCCTTGTATTTACTCGTCGATGCCTTGTATTTGCTAGTCGATGCCTTGTATTTGCTCGTCAATGCCTTGTATTTGCTCGTCAATGCCTTGTATTTGCTGGTTCATGCCTTGTATTTGCCCGTCGATACCTTGTATTTGCTCGTCCATGCCTTGTATTTGCTCGTCAATGCCTTGTATTTGCTCGTCAATGCCTTGTATTTGCTCGTCAATGCCTTGTATTTGCTCGTCAATGCCTTGTATTTGCTATTCAATACCTTGTATTTGCTAGTCAATGCCTTGTATTTGCTAGTCAATGCCTTGTATTTGCTGGTCAATGCCTTGTATTTGCTCGTCAATTCCTTGTATTTGCTCGTCAATGCCTTGTATTTGCTCGTCAATACCTTGTATTTGCTCGTCAATGCCTTGTATTTGCTCGTCAATGTCTTGTATTTGCTCGTCGATGCCTTGTATTTGCTCGTCAATGCCTTGTATTTGCTCGTCAATGTCTTGTATTTGCTCGTCAATGCCTTGTATTTGCTCGTCAATGTCTTGTATTTGCTAGTCAATGCCTTGTATTTGCTCGTCAATGCCTTGTATTTGCTCGTCAATGCCTTGTATTTGCTCGTCAATGCCTTGTATTTGCTCGTCGATGCCTTTTATTTGCTCGTCGATGCCTTGTATTTGCTCGTCAATGCCTTGTATTTGCTCGTCAATGCCTTGTATTTGCTTGTCAATGCCTTGTATTTGCTCGTCAATGCCTTGTATTTGCTCGTCAATGCCTTGTATTTGCTATTCAATACCTTGTATTTGCTAGTCAATGCCTTGTATTTGCTAGTCAATGCCTTGTATTTGCTGGTCAATGCCTTGTATTTGCTCGTCAATGCCTTGTATTTGCTCGTCAATGCCTTGTATTTGCTCGTCAATACCTTGTATTTGCTCGTCAATGCCTTGTATTTGCTCCTCGATGCCTTGTATTTGCTCGTCGATGCTTTGTATTTGCTCGTCGATGCCTTGTATTTGCTCGTCGATGCCTTGTATTTGCTCGTCAATGCCTTGTATTTGCTCATCAATGCCTTGTATATGCTCGTCAATGCCTTGTATTTGCTCGTCAATGCCTTGTATTTGCTCGTTGATGCATTGTATTTGCTCGTTGATGCATTGTATTTGCTCTTCAATGCCTTGTATTTGCTCGTCAATGCTTGTATTTGCTCGTCAATGCCTTGTATTTGCTAGTCAATGCCTTGTATTTGCTCGTCAATGCCTTGTATTTGCTCGTTGATGCCTTTTATTTGCAAGTCAATGCCTTGTATTTGCTCATCAATGCCTTGTATTTGCTCGTCAATGCCTTGTATTTACTCGTCGATGCCTTGTATTTGCTAGTCGATGCCTTGTATTTGCTCGTCAATGCCTTGTATTTGCTCGTCAATGCCTTGTATTTGCTGGTTCATGCCTTGTATTTGCCCGTCGATACCTTGTATTTGCTGTCGATGCCTTGTATTTGCTCGTTGATGCCTTGTATTTGCTCGTCAATGCCTTGTATTTGCTCGTCAACGCCTTGCATTTGCTCATTGATGCCTTGTATTTGCTAGTCATTGCCTTGTATTTGCTCATTGATGCCTTGTATTTGCTAGTCAATGCCTTGTATTTGCTCGTCAATGCCTTGTATTTGCTCCTCGATGCCTTGTATTTGCTCGTCGATGCTTTGTATTTGCTCGTCGATGCCTTGTATTTGCTCGTCGATGCCTTGTATTTGCTCGTCAATGCCTTGTATTTGCTCATCAATGCCTTGTATTTGCTCGCCAATGCCTTGTATTTGCTCGTCGATGCCTTGTATTTGCTCGCCAATGCCTTGTATTTGCGTGTTGATGGCTTGTATTTGCTATTCAATGCCTTGTATTTGCTCGTCGATGCCTTGTATTTGCTAGTCAATGCATTGTATTTGCTCGTCGATGCCTTGTATTTGCTCGTCAATGCCTTGTCTTTGCTAGTCATTGCCTTCTATTTGCTTGTCAATGCCTTGTATTTGCTCGTCAATGCCTTGTATTTGATCGTTGATGCCTTGTGTTTGCTCGTTGACGCATTGTATTGGCTCGTCAATGCATTGTATTTACTCATCACTGCCTTGTATTTGCTCGTCAATGCCTTGTATTCGCGTGTTTATGCCTTGTATTTGCTAGTCAATGCCTTGTATTTGCTAGTCAAAGCCTTGTATTTGCCAGTCAATGCCTTGTATTTGCTCGTTGATGCCATGTATTTGCTTGTCAATGAATTGTATTGCTCGTCAATGAATTGTATTGCTCGTCAATGCCTTGTATTTGCTCGGCAATGCCTTGTATTTGCTAGTCAATGCCTTGTATTTGCTAGTCAATGCCTTGTTTTTGCACGTTGATGCCTTGTATTTGCTCGTCAATGCCTTGAGTTTGCTAGTCAATGCCTTGTATTTGCTCGCGAATGCCTTGTATTTGCTCGTCAATGCCTTGTATTTGCTAGACAATGTCTTGTATTTGCTAGTCAATGCCTTGTATTTACTAGTCAATGCCTTGTATTTGCTATTCAATGCCTTGTTTTTGCACGTTGATGCCTTGTATTTGCTCGTCAATGCCTTGAGTTTGCTAGTCAATGCCTTGTATTTGCTCGCGAATGCCTTGTATTTGCTCGTCAATGCCTTGTATTTGCTCGTCAATGCATTGTATTTGCTCGTCAATTCATTGTATTTGCTCGTCAATGCCTTGTATTTGCTCGTCAATGCCTTGTATTTGCTCGTTGATGCCTTATATTTGCTCGCCAATGCCTTGTATTTGCTAGTCAATGCATTGTATTTGCTCGTCAATGCCTTGTATTTGCTCGTCAATGCCTGATATTTGCTAGTCGATGCCTTGTATTTGCTCGTTGATGCCTTGTAATTGCTCGTCAATGCCTTGTATTTGCTCGTCAATGCCTTGTATTTGCTCGTCAATGCCTTGTATTTGCTAGTAAATGCCTTGTATTTGCTAGTCAATGCCTTGTATTTGCTCGTCAATACCTTGTATTTGCTCGTCAATGTATTGTATTTGCTCGTCAAGGCCTTGTATTTCCTCGTCAAGTCAATGCATTGTATTTGCTCGTCAATGCCTTGTATTTGATAGTCAATGCCTTGTATTTGCTCGTCAATGCATTGTATTTGCTCGTCAATGCCTTGTATTTGCGAGTTGATGGCTTGTATTTGCTATTCAATGCCTTGTATTTGCTCGTCGATGCCTTGTATTTGCTAGTCAATGCATTGTATTTGCTCGTCGATGCCTTGTATTTGCTCGTCGATGCATTGTCTTTGCTAGTCATTGCCTTCTATTTGCTTGTCAGTGCCTTGTATTTGCTCGTCAATGCCTTGTATTCGCTTGTTGATGCCTTGTATTTGCTCATCAATGCCTTGTATTTGCTCATCAATGCCTTGTATTTGCTCGTTGATGCCTTGTATTTGCTCGTCAATGCCTTGTATTTTCCCCTCGATGCATTGTATTTGCTATTGAATGCCTTGTATTTGCTCGTTGATGCCTTGTATTTGCTAGTCAATGCCTTGTATTTGCTCGTCAATGCCTTGTATTTGCTCGTCAATGCCTTGTATTTTCCCCTCGATGCATTGTATTTGCTATTCAATGCCTTGTATTTGCTCGTTGATGCCTTGTATTTGCTAGTCAATGCCTTGTATTTGCTAGTCAATGCCTTGTATTTGCTCGTCAATGCCTTGTATTTGCTAGTCAATACTTTGTATTTGCTAGTCAATGCCTTGTATTTACTCGTCAATGCCTTGTATTTAGTAGTCAATGCCTTGTATTTGCTCGTCAATGCATTGTATTTGCTCGTCAATTCATTGTATTTGCTCGTCAATGCCTTGTATTTGCTCGTCAATGCCTTGTATTTGCTCGTTGATGCCTTATATTTACTCGCCAATGCCTTGTATTTGCTAGTCAATGCATTGTATTTGCTCGTCAATGCCTTGTATTTGTCGTCAATGCCTGATATTTGCTAGTCGATGCCTTGTATTTGCTCGTTGATGCCTTGTAATTGCTCGTCAATGCCTTGTATTTGCTCGTCAATGCCTTGTATTTGCTAGTCAATGCCTTGTATTTGCTAGTCAATGCCTTGTATTTGCTCGTCAATACCTTGTATTTGCTCGTCAATGTATTGTATTTGCTCGTCAAGGCCTTGTATTTCCTCGTCAATGCATTGTATTTGCTCGTCAATGCCTTGTATTTGATAGTCAATGCCTTGTATTTGGTCGTCAATGCATTGTATTTGCTCGTCAATGCCTTGTATTTGCGTGTTGATGGCTTGTATTTGCTATTCAATGCCTTGTATTTGCTCGTCGATGCCTTGTATTTGCTAGTCAATGCATTGTATTTGCTCGTCGATGCCTTGTATTTGCTCGTCGATGCATTGTCTTTGCTAGTCATTGCCTTCTATTTGCTTGTCAATGCCTTGTATTTGCTCGTCAATGCCTTGTATTTGATCGTTGATGCCTTGTGTTTGCTCGTTGACGCATTGTATTGGCTCGTCAATGCATTGTATTTACTCATCACTGCCTTGTATTTGCTCGTCAATGCCTTGTATTCGCGTGTTGATGCCTTGTATTTGCTAGTCAATGCCTTGTATTTGCTAGTCAAAGCCTTGTATTTGCCAGTCAATGCCTTGTATTTGCTCGTTGATGCCATGTATTTGCTTGTCAATGAATTGTATTTGCTCGTCAATGCCTTGTATTTGCTCGCGAATGCCTTGTATTTGCTCGGCAATGCCTTGTATTTGCTAGTCAATGCCTTGTATTTGCTAATCAATGCCTTGTTTTTGCACGTTGATGCCTTGTATTTGCTCGTCAATGCCTTGAGTTTGCTAGTCAATGCCTTGTATTTGCTCGCGAATGCCTTGTATTTGCTCGTCAATGCCTTGTATTTGCTAGTCAATGTCTTGTATTTGCTAGTCAATGCCTTGTATTTACTAGTCAATGCCTTGTATTTGCTATTCAATGCCTTGTTTTTGCACGTTGATGCCTTGTATTTGCTCGTCAATGCCTTGAGTTTGCTAGTCAATGCCTTGTATTTGCTCGCGAATGCCTTGTATTTGCTCGTCAATGCCTTGTATTTGCTAGTCAATGTCTTGTATTTGCTAGTCAATGCCTTGTATTTACTCGTCAATGCCTTGCATTTACTAGTCAATGCCTTGTATTTGCTATTCAATGCCTTGTTTTTGCACGTTGATGCCTTGTATTTGCTCGTCAATGCCTTGAGTTTGCTAGTCAATGCCTTGTATTTGCTCGTCGACGCCTAGTATTTGCTCGTTGATGCCTTGTATTTGCTCGTCGATGCCTTGTATTTGCTATTCAATGGCTTGTATTTGCTCGTCATTGCCTTGTATTTGCTAATCAATGCCTTGTATTTGCTTGTCAATGCCTTGTATTTGCTCGTTGATGACTTGTATTTGCTCGTGAATGACTTGTAGTTGCTCGTCGATGCCTTGTATTTGCTCGTCGATGCCTTGTATTTGCTAGTCGATGCCTTGTATTTGCTCATCAATGCCTTTTATTTGCTCATCAATGCCTTGTATTTGCTCGTGGATGCCTTGTATTTGCTCATCAATGCCTTGTATTTGCTCATCAATGCCTTGTATTTGCTAGTCAGTGCCTTGTATTTGCTCATCAATGCTTGTATTTGCTGATCAATGCCTTGTATTTGCTCGTTGATGCCTTGTATTTGATTGTCAATGCATTGTATTTGCTCGTCAATGCCTTGTATTTGCTCGTCAATGCCTTGTATTTGCTTGTCAATGCATTGTATTTGCTCGTCGTTGCCTCGTATTTGCTCGTCAATGCCTTGTATTTGCTCGTTGATGCCTTGTATTTGCTCGTAGATGCCTTTTATTTGCTAGCCGATGCCTTGTATTTGCTCCTCGATGCCTTGTATTTGCTCATCAATACCTTGTATTTGCTCGTCAATGCCTTGTATTTGCTCGTCAATGCCTTGTATTTTCCCCTCGATGCATTGTATTTGCTATTCAATGCCTTGTATTTGCTCGTTGATGCCTTGTATTTGCTAGTCAATGCCTTGTATTTGCTAGTCAATGCCTTGTATTTGCTCGTCAATGCCTTGTATTTGCTCGTTGATGCCATGTATTTGCTTGTCAATGCCTTGTATTTGATAGTCAATGCCTTGTATTTGCTCGTCAATGCATTGTATTTGCTCGTCAATGCCTTGTATTTGCGTGTTGATGGCTTGTATTTGCTAGTCATTGCCTTCTATTTGCTTGTCAATGCCTTGTATTTGCTCATCAATGCCTTGTATTTGCTCGTTGATGCCTTGTATTTGCTTGTCAATGCATTGTATTTGCTCGTCAATGCCTTGTATTTGCTCGTCAATGCCTTGTATTTGCTGGTCAATGCCTTGTATTTGCTATTCAATGCCTTGTATTTGCTCGTCGATGCCTTGTATTTGCTAGTCAATGCATTGTATTTGCTCGTCAATGCCTTGTATTCGCGTGTTGATGCCTTGTATTTGCTCATCAATGCCTTGTATTTGCTCATCAATACCTTGTATTTGCTCGTCAATGTATTGTATTTGCTCGTCAAGGCCTTGTATTTCCTCGTCAATGCATTGTATTTGCTCGTCAATGCCTTGTATTTGATAGTCAATGCCTTGTATTTTCTCGTCAATGCATTGTATTTGCTCGTCAATGCCTTGTATTTGCGTGTTGATGGCTTGTATTTGTTATTCAATGCCTTGTATTTCCTCGTCGATGCCTTGTATTTGCTAGTCAATGCATTGTATTTGCTCGTCGATGCCTTGTATTTGCTCGTCGATGCATTGTCTTTGCTAGTCATTGCCTTCTATTTGCTTGTCAATGCCTTGTATTTGCTCGTCAATGCCTTGTATTTGATCGTTGATGCCTTGTGTTTGCTCGTTGACGCATTGCATTTGCTCGTCAATGCATTGTATTTACTCATCAATGCCTTGTATTTGCTCGTCAATGCCTTGTATTCGCGTGTTGATGCCTTGTATTTGCTCATCAATGCCTTGTATTTGCTCATCAATGCCTTGTATTTGCTCGTTGATGCCTTGTATTTGCTCGTCAATGCCTTGTATTTTCCCCTCGATGCATTGTATTTGCTATTCAATGCCTTGTATTTGCTCGTTGATGCCTTGTATTTGCTAGTCAATGCCTTGTATTTGCTCGTCAATGCCTTGTATTTGCTCGTCAATGCCTTGTATTTTCCCCTCGATGCATTGTATTTGCTATTCAATGCCTTGTATTTGCTCGTTGATGCCTTGTATTTGCTAGTCAATGCCTTGTATTTGCTAGTCAATGCCTTGTATTTGCTCGTCAATGCCTTGTATTTGCTAGTCAATACTTTGTATTTGCTAGTCAATGCCTTGTATTTACTCGTCAATGCCTTGTATTTAGTAGTCAATGCCTTGTATTTGCTCGTCAATGCATTGTATTTGCTCGTCAATCCATTGTATTTGCTCGTCAATGCCTTGTATTTGCTTGTCAATGCCTTGTATTTGCTCGTTGATGCCTTATATTTGCTCGCCAATGCCTTGTATTTGCTAGTCAATGCATTGTATTTGCTCGCCAATGCCTTGTATTTGCTCGTCAATGCCTGATATTTGCTAGTCGATGCCTTGTATTTGCTCGTTGATGCCTTGTAATTGCTAGTCGATGCCTTGTATTTGCTCATCAATGCCTTTTATTTGCTCATCAATGCCTTGTATTTGCTCGTGGATGCCTTGTATTTGCTCATCAATGCCTTGTATTTGCTCATCAATGCCTTGTATTTGCTAGTCAGTGCCTTGTATTTGCTCATCAATGCTTGTATTTGCTGATCAATGCCTTGTATTTGCTCGTTGATGCCTTGTATTTGATTGTCAATGCATTGTATTTGCTCGTCAATGCCTTGTATTTGCTCGTCAATGCCTTGTATTTGCTTGTAAATGCATTGTATTTGCTCGTCGTTGCCTCGTATTTGCTCGTCAATGCCTTGTATTTGCTCGTTGATGCCTTGTATTTGCTCGTAGATGCCTTTTATTTGCTAGCCGATGCCTTGTATTTGCTCCTCGATGCCTTGTATTTGCTCATCAATACCTTGTATTTGCTCGTCAATGCCTTGTATTTGCTCGTCAATGCCTTGTATTTTCCCCTCGATGCATTGTATTTGCTATTCAATGCCTTGTATTTGCTCGTTGATGCCTTGTATTTGCTAGTCAATGCCTTGTATTTGCTAGTCAATGCCTTGTATTTGCTCGTCAATGCCTTGTATTTGCTCGTTGATGCCATGTATTTGCTTGTCAATGCCTTGTATTTGATAGTCAATGCCTTGTATTTGCTCGTCAATGCATTGTATTTGCTCGTCAATGCCTTGTATTTGCGTGTTGATGGCTTGTATTTGCTAGTCATTGCCTTCTATTTGCTAGTCAATGCCTTGTATTTGCTCATCAATGCCTTGTATTTGCTCGTTGATGCCTTGTATTTGCTTGTCAATGCATTGTATTTGCTCGTCAATGCCTTGTATTTGCTCGTCAATGCCTTGTATTTGCTGGTCAATGCCTTGTATTTGCTATTCAATGCCTTGTATTTGCTCGTCGATGCCTTGTATTTGCTAGTCAATGCATTGTATTTGCTCGTCAATGCCTTGTATTCGCGTGTTGATGCCTTGTATTTGCTCATCAATGCCTTGTATTTGCTCATCAATACCTTGTATTTGCTCGTCAATGTATTGTATTTGCTCGTCAAGGCCTTGTATTTCCTCGTCAATGCATTGTATTTGCTCGTCAATGCCTTGTATTTGATAGTCAATGCCTTGTATTTTCTCGTCAATGCATTGTATTTGCTCGTCAATGCCTTGTATTTGCGTGTTGATGGCTTGTATTTGTTATTCAATGCCTTGTATTTCCTCGTCGATGCCTTGTATTTGCTAGTCAATGCATTGTATTTGCTCGTCGATGCCTTGTATTTGCTCGTCGATGCATTGTCTTTGCTAGTCATTGCCTTCTATTTGCTTGTCAATGCCTTGTATTTGCTCGTCAATGCCTTGTATTTGATCGTTGATGCCTTGTGTTTGCTCGTTGACGCATTGCATTTGCTCGTCAATGCATTGCATTTACTCATCAATGCCTTGTATTTGCTCGTCAATGCCTTGTATTCGCGTGTTGATGCCTTGTATTTGCTCATCAATGCCTTGTATTTGCTCATCAATGCCTTGTATTTGCTCGTCAATGCCTTGTATTTTCCCCTCGATGCATTGTATTTGCTATTCAATGCCTTGTATTTGCTCGTTGATGCCTTGTATTTGCTAGTCAATGCCTTGTATTTGCTCGTCAATGCCTTGTATTTGCTCGTCAATGCCTTGTATTTTCCCCTCGATGCATTGTATTTGCTATTCAATGCCTTGTATTTGCTCGTTGATGCCTTGTATTTGCTAGTCAATGCCTTGTATTTGCTAGTCAATGCCTTGTATTTGCTCGTCAATGCCTTGTATTTGCTAGTCAATACTTTGTATTTGCTAGTCAATGCCTTGTATTTACTCGTCAATGCCTTGTATTTAGTAGTCAATGCCTTGTATTTGCTCGTCAATGCATTGTATTTGCTCGTCAATTCATTGTATTTGCTCGTCAATGCCTTGTATTTGCTTGTCAATGCCTTGTATTTGCTCGTTGATGCCTTATATTTGCTCGCCAATGCCTTGTATTTGCTAGTCAATGCATTGTATTTGCTCGCCAATGCCTTGTATTTGCTCGTCAATGCCTGATATTTGCTAGTCGATGCCTTGTATTTGCTCGTTGATGCCTTGTAATTGCTAGTCAATGCCTTGTATTTGCTCGTCAAGCCTTGTATTTGCTCGTCAATGCCTTGTATTTGCTAGTCAATGCCTTGTATTTGCTAGTCAATGCCTTGTATTTGCTCGTCAATACCTTGTATTTGCTCGTCAATGTATTGTATTTGCTCGTCAAGGCCTTGTATTTCCTCGTCAATGCATTGTATTTGCTCGTCAATGCCTTGTATTTGATAGTCAATGCCTTGTATTTGCTCGTCAATGCATTGTATTTGCTCGTCAATGCCTTGTATTTGCGTGTTGGTGGCTTGTATTTGCTATTCAATGCCTTGTATTTGCTCGTCGATGCCTTGTATTTGCTAGTCAATGCATTGTATTTGCTCGTCGATGCCTTGTATTTGCTCGTCGATGCATTGTCTTTGCTAGTCATTGCCTTCTATTTGCTTGTCAATGCCTTGTATTTGCTCGTCAATGCCTTGTATTTGATCGTTGATGCCTTGTGTTTGCTCGTTGACGCATTGTATTTGCTCGTCAATGCATTGTATTTACTCATCAATGCCTTGTATTTGCTCGTCAATGCCTTGTATTCGCGTGTTGATGCCTTGTATTTGCTCATCAATGCCTTGTATTTGCTTATCAATGCCTTGTATTTGCTCGTTGATGCCTTGTATTTGCTTGTCAATGCATTGTATTTGCTCGTCAATGCCTTGTATTTGCTCGTCAATGCCTTGTATTTGCTCGTCAATGCCTTGTATTTGCTATTCAATGCCTTGTATTTGCTCGTCGATGCCTTGTATTTGCTAGTCAATGCATTGTATTTGCTCGTCAATGCCTTGTATTCGCGTGTTGATGCCTTGTATTTGCTCATCAATGCCTTGTATTTGCTCGTCAATACCTTGTATTTGCTCGTCAATGTATTGTATTTGCTCGTCAAGGCCTTGTATTTCCTCGTCAATGCATTGTATTTGCTCGTCAATGCCTTGTATTTGCTCGTCAATGCCTTGTATTTGCTCGTCAATGCCTTGTATTTGCTCGTCAAATTTATTTGCTCGTCGATGCCTTGTATTTGCTCGTCAATGCCTTGTATTTGCTCGTTGATGCCTTGTATTTGCTCGTAGATGCCTTTTATTTGCTAGCCGATGCCTTGTATTTGCTCGTTGGTGCATTGTATTTGCTAGTCAATGCCTTGTATTTGCTAGTCAATGCCTTGTATTTGCCAGTCAATGCCTTGTATTTGCTCGTTGATGCCATGTATTTGCTTGTCAATGCATTGTATTTGCTCGTCAATGCCTTGAATTTGCTCGTCAATGCATTGTATTTGCTCGTCAATGCCTTGTATTTGCTAGTCAATGCCTTGTATTTGCTAGTAAATGCCTTGTATTTACTCGTCAATGCCTTGTATTTGCTCGTCAATGCCTTGTATTTGCTCGTCAATGCCTTGTATTTGCTCGTCAATGCCTTGTATTTGCTCGTCAATGCCTTGTATTTGCTCGTCAATGCCTTGTATTTGCTCGTCAATGCCTTGTATTTGCTAGTCAATGCATTGTATTTGCTAGTCAATGCCTTGTATTTGCTCGTCAATGCCTTGTATTTGCTAGTCAATGCATTGTATTTGCTAGTCAATGCCTTGTATTTGCTAGTCAATGCCTTGTATTTGCCAGTCAATGCCTTGTATTTGCTCGTTGATGCCATGTATTTGCTTGTCAATGCATTGTATTTGCTCGTCAATGCCTTGTATTTGCTCGTCAATGCCTTGTATTTGTTCGTCAATGCCTTGTATTTGCTAGTCAATGCCTTGTATTTACTCGTCAATGCCTTGTATTTACTAGTCAATGCCTTGTATTTGCTCGTCAATGCATTGTATTTGCTCGTCAATGCCTTGTATTTGCTCGTCAATGCCTTGTATTTGCTCGTTGATGCCTTGTATTTGCTCGTCAATGGCTTGTATTTGCTCGTCAATGCCTTGTATTTGCTCGTCAATGCCTTGTATTTGCTCGTCAATGCCTTGTATTTGCTCGTCAATGCCTTGTATTTGCTAGTCAATGCATTGTATTTGCCAGTCAATTCCTTGTATTTGCTCGTCGATGCCTTGTATTTACTCGTTGATGCCTTGTATTTGCTCGTCGATGCCTTGTTTTTGCTCAATAATGCCTTGTATTTGCTCGTCAATGCCTTGTATTTGCTCGTTGGTGCATTGTATTTGCTAGTCAATGCCTTGTATTTGCTCATCAATGCCTTGTATTTGCTCGTTGATGCCTTGTATTTGCTCGTTGATGCCTTGTATTTGCTAGTCAATGCCTTGTATTTGCTCGTCAATGCCTTGTATTTGCTCGTTGATGCCTTGTATTTGCTCGTCAATGCATTGTATTTGCTCGTCAATGCCTTGTATTTGCAGTCAATGCCTTGTATTTGCAGTCAATGCCTTGTATTTGCTCATCGATGCCTTGTATTTGCTCGTCAATGCCTTGTATTTGCTCGTCAATGCCTTGTATTTGCTATTGAATGCCTTGTATTTGCTCGTTGATGCCTTGTATTTGCTCGTCAATGCCTTGTGTTTGCTAGTCAATTCCTTGTATTTTCTCGTCGATGCCTTGTATTTGCTCGTTGATGCCTTGTATTTGCTCGTCGATGCCTTGTATTTGCTCGTCAATGCCTTGTATTTGCTCGTCAATGCCTTGTATTTGCTAGTCAATTCCTTGTATTTGCTCGTCAATGCCTTGTATTTAGTGCTAGTCAATGCTTTGTATTCGCTCGTCAATGCCTTAGATTTGCTCGTTGATGCCTTGTATTTGCTATTCAATGCCTTGTATTTGCTCGTTAATGCCTTGTAATTGCTAATCAATGCCTTGTATTTGCTTGTCAATGCCTTGTATTTGCTCGTTGAAGACTTGTATTTGCTCGTGAATGACTTGTATTTGCTCGTCGATGCCTTGTATTTGCTCGTCTATGCCTTGTATTTGCTATTCGATGCCTTGTATTTGCTCATCAATGCCTTGTATTTGCTCATCAATGCCTTGTATTTGCTCGTTGATGCGTTGTATTTCCTCATCAATGCCTTGTATTTGCTAGTCAATGCCTTGTATTTGCTCGTCAATGCATTGTTTTTGCTCGTCAATGCCTTGTATTTGCAGTCAATGCCTTGTATTTTCTCATCGATGCCTTGTATTTGCTCGTCAATGCCTTGTATTTGCTCGTCAATGCCTTGTATTTGCTCGTCAATGCCTTGTATTTGCTCGTCAATGCCTTGTATTTGCTCGTTGATGCCTTGTATTTGCTCGAGGATGCCTTGTATTTGCTCGTCAATGCCTTGTATTTGCTCGTCAATGCCTTGTATTTGCTCGTCAATGCCTTGTATTTGCTCGTCAATGCCTTGTATTTGCTAGTCAATGCATTGTATTTGCCAGTCAATTCCTTGTATTTGCTCGTCGATGCCTTGTATTTGCTCGTTGATGCCTTGTATTTGCTCGTCGATGCCTTGTATTTGCTCGTCAATGCCTTGTATTTGCTCGTCAATGCCTTGTATTTGCTCGTTGGTGCATTGTATTTGCTAGTCAATGCCTTGTATTTGCTAGTCAATGCCTTGTATTTGCTCGTCAATGCCTTGTATTTGCTCGTCAATGCCTTGTATTTGCTCGTCAATGCCTTGTATTTGCTAGTCAATGCCTTGTATTTAATAGTCAATGCCTTGTATTTGCTCGTCAATGCATTGTATTTGCTCGTCAATGCCTTGTATTTGCTCGTCAATGCATTGTATTTGCTCGTCGATGCCTTGTATTTGCTCGTCAATGCCTTGTATTTGCTCGTCAATGCCTTGTATTTGCTAGTCAATTCCTTGTATTTGCTCGTCAATGCCTTGTATTTGCTAGTCAATGCTTTGTATTCGCTCGTCAATACCTTAGATTTGCTCGTTGATGCCTTGTATTTGCTATTCAATGCCTTTTATTTGCTCGTTAATGCCTTGTAATTGCTAATCAATGCCTTGTATTTGCTTGTCAATGCCTTGTATTTGCTCGTTGATGACTTGTATTTGCTCGTGAATGACTTGTATTTGCTCGTCGATGCCTTATATTTGCTCGTCTATGCCTTGTATTTGCTCATCAATGCCTTGTATTTGCTCATCAATGCCTTGTATTTGCTCGTTGATGCGTTGTATTTCCTCATCAATGCCTTGTATTTGCTCGTCAATGCCTTGTATTTGCTCGTTGATGCCTTGTATTTGCTCGAGGATGCCTTGTATTTGCTCGTCAATGCCTTGTATTTGCTCGTCAATGCCTTGTATTTGCTCGTCAATGCCTTGTATTTGCTCGTCAATGCCTTGTATTTGCTAGTCAATGCATTGTATTTGCCAGTCAATTCCTTGTATTTGCTCGTCGATGCCTTGTATTTGCTCGTTGATGCCTTGTATTTGCTCGTCGATGCCTTGTATTTGCTCGTCAATGCCTTGTATTTGCTCGTCAATGCCTTGTATTTGCTCGTTGGTGCATTGTATTTGCTAGTCAATGCCTTGTATTTGCTAGTCAATGCCTTGTATTTGCTCGTCAATGACTTGTATTTGCTCGTCGATGCCTTGTATTTGCTCGTCTATGCCTTGTATTTGCTAGTCGATGCCTTGTATTTGCTAGTCAATGCCTTGTATTTGCTCATCAATGCCTTGTATTTGCTCATCAATGCCTTGTATTTGCTCGTTGATGCGTTGTATTTCCTCATCAATGCCTTGTATTTGCTCGTCAATGCCTTGTATTTGCTCGTCAATGCATTGTTTTTGCTCGTCAATGCCTTGTATTTGCAGTCAATGCCTTGTATTTGCAGTCAATGCCTTGTATTTGCTCATCGATGCCTTGTATTTGCTCGTCAATGCCTTGTATTTGCTCGTTAATGCCTTGTATTTGCTCGTCAATGCCTTGTATTTGCTCGTCAATGCCTTGTATTTGCTCGTTGATGCCTTGTATTTGCTCGAGGATGCCTTGTATTTGCTCGTCAATGCCTTGTATTTGCTCGTCAATGCCTTGTATTTGCTCGTCAATGCCTTGTATTTGTTCGTCAATGCCTTGTATTTGCTAGTCAATGCATTGTATTTGCCAGTCAATTCCTTGTATTTGCTCGTCGATGCCTTGTATTTGCTCGTTGATGCCTTGTATTTGCTCGTCGATGCCTTGTATTTGCTCGTCAATGCCTTGTATTTGCTCGTCAATGCCTTGTATTTGCTCGTTGGTGCATTGTATTTGCTAGTCAATGCCTTGTATTTGCTAGTCAATGCCTTGTATTTGCTCGTCAATGCCTTGTATTTGCTCGTCAATGCCTTGTATTTGCTCGTCAATGCCTTGTATTTGCTAGTCAATGCCTTGTATTTAATAGTCAATGACTTGTATTTGCTCGTCAATGCATTGTATTTGCTCGTCAATGCCTTGTATTTGCTCGTCAATGCATTGTATTTGCTCGTCGATGCCTTGTATTTGCTCGTCAATGCCTTGTATTTGCTCGTCAATGCCTTGTATTTGCTAGTCAATTCCTTGTATTTGCTCGTCAATGCCTTGTATTTGCTAGTCAATGCTTTGTATTCGCTCGTCAATGCCTTAGATATGCTCGTTGATGCCTTATATTTGCTATTCAATGCCTTTTATTTGCTCGTTAATGCCTTGTAATTGCTAATCAATGCCTTGTATTTGCTTGTCAATGCCTTGTATTTGCTCGTTGATGACTTGTATTTGCTCGTGAATGACTTGTATTTGCTCGTCGATGCCTTGTATTTGCTCGTCTATGCCTTGTATTTGCTCATCAATGCCTTGTATTTGCTCATCAATGCCTTGTATTTGCTCGTTGATGCGTTGTATTTCCTCATCAATGCCTTGTATTTGCTCGTCAATGCCTTGTATTTGCTCGTTGATGCCTTGTATTTGCTCGTCAATGCATTGTATTTGCTCGTCAATGCCTTGTATTTGCAGTCAATGCCTTGTATTTGCAGTCAATGCCTTGTATTTGCTCATCGATGCCTTGTACTTGCTCGTCAATGCCTTGTATTTGCTCGTCAATGCCTTGTATTTGCTATTCAATGCCTTGTATTTGCTCGTTGATGCCTTGTATTTGCTCGTCAATGCCTTGTGTTTGCTATTCCTTGTATTTGCTCGTCGATGCCTTGTATTTGCTCGTTTATGCCTTGTATTTGCTCGTCGATGCCTTGTATTTGCTCGTCAATGCCTTGTATTTGCTCGTCAATGCCTTGTATTTGCTAGTCAATTCCTTGTATTTGCTCGTCAATGCCTTGTATTTGCTAGTCAATGCTTTGTATTCGCTCGTCAATGCCTTAGATTTGCTCGTTGAAGACTTGTATTTGCTCGTGAATGACTTGTATTTGCTCGTCGATGCCTTGTATTTGCTCGTCTATGCCTTGTATTTGCTAGTCGATGCCTTGTATTTGCTAGTCGATGCCTTGTATTTGCTCATCAATGCCTTGTATTTGCTCATCAATGCCTTGTATTTGCTCGTTGATGCGTTGTATTTCCTCATCAATGCCTTGTATTTGCTCGTCAATGCCTTGTATTTGCTCGTCAATGCATTGTTTTTGCTCGTCAATGCCTTGTATTTGCAGTCAATGCCTTGTATTTGCAGTCAATGCCTTGTATTTGCTCATCGATGCCTTGTATTTGCTCGTCAATGCCTTGTATTTGCTCGTTAATGCCTTGTATTTGCTCGTCAATGCCTTGTATTTGCTCGTCAATGCCTTCTATTTGCTCGTTGATGCCTTGTATTTGCTCGAGGATGCCTTGTATTTGCTCGTCAATGCCTTGTATTTGCTCGTCAATGCCTTGTATTTGCTCGTCAATGCCTTGTATTTGCTCGTCAATGCCTTGTATTTGCTAGTCAATGCATTGTATTTGCCAGTCAATTCCTTGTATTTGCTCGTCGGTGCCTTGTATTTGCTAGTCAATGCCTTGTATTTGCTAGTCAATGCCTTGTATTTGCTCATCAATGCCTTGTATTTGCTCGTCAATGCCTTGTATTTGCTCGTTGGTGCATTGTATTTGCTAGTCAATGCCTTGTATTTGCTTGTCAATGCCTTGTATTTGCTCGTCAATGCCTTGTATTTGCTCGTCAATGCCTTGTATTTGCTCATCAGTGCCTTGTATTTGCTCGTTGATGCCTTGTATTTGCTCGTTGATGCCTTGTATTTGCTAGTCAATGCCTTGTATTTGCTCGTCAATGCCTTGTATTTGCTCGTTGATGCCTTGTATTTGCTCGTCAATGCATTGTATTTGCTCGTCAATGCCTTGTATTTGCAGTCAATGCCTTGTATTTGCAGTCAATGCCTTGTATTTGCTCATCGATGCCTTGTACTTGCTCGTCAATGCCTTGTATTTGCTCGTCAATGCCTTGTATTTGCTATTCAATGCCTTGTATTTGCTCGTTGATGCCTTGTATTTGCTCGTCAATGCCTTGTGTTTGCTAGTCAATTCCTTGTATTTTCTCGTCGATGCCTTGTATTTGCTCGTTGATGCCTTGTATTTGCTCGTCGATGCCTTGTATTTGCTCGTCAATGCCTTGTATTTGCTCGTCAATGCCTTGTATTTGCTAGTCAATTCCTTGTATTTGCTCGTCAATGCCTTGTATTTGCTAGTCAATGCTTTGTATTCGCTCGTCAATGCCTTAGATTTGCTCGTTGATGCCTTGTATTTGCTATTCAATGCCTTGTATTTGCTCGTAAATGCCTTGTAATTGCTAATCAATGCCTTGTATTTGCTTGTCAAAGCCTTGTATTTGCTCGTTGAAGACTTGTATTTGCTCGTGAATGACTTGTATTTGCACGTCGATGCCTTGTATTTGCTCGTCTATGCCTTGTATTTGCTAGTCGATGCCTTGTATTTGCTAGTCGATGCCTTGTATTTGCTCATCAATGCCTTGTATTTGCTCATCAATGCCTTGTATTTGCTCGTTGATGCGTTGTATTTCCTCATCAATGCCTTGTATTTGCTCGTCAATGCCTTGTATTTGCTCGTCAATGCATTGTTTTTGCTCGTCAATGCCTTGTATTTGCAGTCAATGCCTTGTATTTGCAGTCAATGCCTTGTATTTGCTCATCGATGCCTTGTATTTGCTCGTCAATGCCTTGTATTTGCTCGTTAATGCCTTGTATTTGCTCGTCAATGCCTTGTATTTGCTCGTCAATGCCTTGTATTTGCTCGTTGATGCCTTGTATTTGCTCGAGGATGCCTTGTATTTGCTCGTCAATGCCTTGTATTTGCTCGTCAATGCCTTGTATTTGCTCGTCAATGCCTTGTATTTGCTCGTCAATGCCTTGTATTTGCTAGTCAATGCATTGTATTTGCCAGTCAATTCCTTGTATTTGCTCGTTGATGCGTTGTATTTCCTCATCAATGCCTTGTATTTGCTCGTCAATGCCTTGTATTTGCTCGTCAATGCATTGTTTTTGCTCGTCAATGCCTTGTATTTGCAGTCAATGCCTTGTATTTGCAGTCAATGCCTTGTATTTGCTCATCGATGCCTTGTATTTGCTCGTCAATGCCTTGTATTTGCTCGTTAATGCCTTGTATTTGCTCGTCAATGCCTTGTATTTGCTCGTCAATGCCTTGTATTTGCTCGTTGATGCCTTGTATTTGCTCGAGGATGCCTTGTATTTGCTCGTCAATGCCTTGTATTTGCTCGTCAATGCCTTGTATTTGCTCGTCAATGCCTTGTATTTGCTCGTCAATGCCTTGTATTTGCTAGTCAATGCATTGTATTTGCCAGTCAATTCCTTGTATTTGCTCGTCGATGCCTTGTATTTGCTCGTTGATGCCTAGTATTTGCTCGTCGATGCCTTGTATTTGCTCGTCAATGCCTTGTATTTGCTCGTCAATGCCTTGTATTTGCTCGTTGGTGCATTGTATTTGCTAGTCAATGCCTTGTATTTGCTAGTCAATGCCTTGTATTTGCTCGTCAATGCCTTGTATTTGCTCGTCAATGCCTTGTATTTGCTCGTCAATGCCTTGTATTTGCTAGTCAATGCCTTGTATTTAATAGTCAATGCCTTGTATTTGCTCGTCAATGCATTGTATTTGCTCGTCAATGCCTTGTATTTGCTCTTCAATGCATTGTATTTGCTCGTCGATGCCTTGTATTTGCTCGTCAATGCCTTGTATTTGCTCGTCAATGCCTTGTATTTGCTAGTCAATTCCTTGTATTTGCTCGTCAATGCCTTGTATTTGCTAGTCAATGCTTTGTATTCGCTCGTCAATACCTTAGATTTGCTCGTTGATGCCTTGTATTTGCTATTCAATGCCTTTTATTTGCTCGTTAATGCCTTGTAATTGCTAATCAATGCCTTGTATTTGCTTGTCAATGCCTTGTATTTGCTCGTTGATGACTTGTATTTGCTCGTGAATGACTTGTATTTGCTCGTCGATGCCTTGTATTTGCTCGTCTATGCCTTGTATTTGCTCATCAATGCCTTGTATTTGCTCATCAATGCCTTGTATTTGCTCGTTGATGCGTTGTATTTCCTCATCAATGCCTTGTATTTGCTCGTCAATGCCTTGTATTTGCTCGTTGATGCCTTGTATTTGCTCGAGGATGCCTTGTATTTGCTCGTCAATGCCTTGTATTTGCTCGTCAATGCCTTGTATTTGTTCGTCAATGCCTTCTATTTGCTCGTCAATGCCTTGTATTTGCTAGTCAATGCATTGTATTTGCCAGTCAATTCCTTGTATTTGCTCGTCGATGCCTTGTATTTGCTCGTTGATGCCTTGTATTTGCTCGTCGATGCCTTGTATTTGCTCGTCAATGCCTTGTATTTGCTCGTCAATGCCTTGTATTTGCTCGTTGGTGCATTGTATTTGCTAGTCAATGCCTTGTATTTGCTAGTCAATGCCTTGTATTTGCTCGTCAATGCCTTGTATTTGCTCGTCAATGCCTTGTATTTGCTAGTCAATGCCTTGTATTTAATAGTCAATGCCTTGTATTTGCTCGTCAATGCATTGTATTTGCTCGTCAATGCCTTGTATTTGCTCTTCAATGCATTGTATTTGCTCGTCGATGCCTTGTATTTGCTCGTCAATGCCTTGTATTTGCTCGTCAATGCCTTGTATTTGCTAGTCAATTCCTTGTATTTGCTCGTCAATGCCTTGTATTTGCTCGTCGATGCCATGTATTCGCTCTTCGATGCCATGTATTTGCTCGTCGATGCCTTGTATTTGCTCGTTGATGCCTTGTATTTGCTCGTTGATGCCTTTTATTTGCTCATCAATGCCTTGTATTTGCTCGTTGATGCGTTGTATTTCCTCATCAATGCCTTGTATTTGCTCGTCAATGCCTTGTATTTGCTCGTTGATGCCTTGTATTTGCTCGTCAATGCATTGTATTTGCTCGTCAATGCCTTGTATTTGCAGTCAATGCCTTGTATTTGCAGTCAATGCCTTGTATTTGCTCATCGATGCCTTGTATTTGCTTGTCAATGCCTTCTATTTGCTCGTCAATGCCTTGTATTGGCTCGTTGATGCCTTGTATTTGCTAGTTGATGCCTTGTATTTGCTCGTTGATGCCTTGTATTTGCTGGTCAGTGCCTTGTATTTGCTCGTCAATGCCTTGTATTTGCTAGTCAATGCCTTGTATTTGCTTGTCAATGCCTTGTATTTGCTCATCAATGCCTTGTATTTGCTCGTCAATGCCTTGTATTTGATCTTCAATGCCTTGTATTTGCTCGTTGATGCCTTGTATTTGCGCGTCAATGCCTTGTATTTGCTCGTTGATGCCTTGTATTTGCTCGTTGATGCCTTATATTTGCTCGTCATTGCCTTGTATTTGCTCGTCAATGCCTTGTATTTGCTAGTCAATGCAGTGTATTTGCTCCTTTATTCCTTGTATTTGCTAGTCAATGCCTTGTATTTGCTCGTTGATGCCTTGTATTTGCTAGTCAATGCCTTGTATTTGCTAGTCAATGCAGTGTATTTGCTCCTTTATTCCTTGTATTTGCTAGTCAATGCCTTGTATTTGCTCGTTGATGCCTTGTATTTGCTAGTCAATGCCTTGTATTTGCTTGTCAATGCCTTGTATTTGCTCGTCAATGCCTTGTATTTGCTCGTCAATGCCTTGTATTTGCTCGTCAATGCCTTGTATGTGCTCGTCAATGCCTTGTATTTGCTATTCATGGCCTTGTATTTGCTATTCAATGCCTTGTATTTGCTAGTCAATGCCTTGTATTTACTCGTCAATGCCTTGTATTTCCTCATCAATGCCTTGTATTTGCTCGTCAATGCCTTGTATTTGCTCGTTGATGCCTTGTATTTGCTCGTCAATGCATTGTATTTGCTCGTCAATGCCTTGTATTTGCAGTCAATGCCTTGTATTTGCAGTCAATGCAGTGTATTTGCTCCTTTATTCCTTGTATTTGCTTGTCAATGCCTTGTATTTGCTCGTTGATGCCTTGTATTTGCTAGTCAATGCCTTGTATTTGCTAGTCAATGCAGTGTATTTGCTCCTTTATTCCTTGTATTTGCTAGTCAATGCCTTGTATTTGCTCGTTGATGCCTTGTATTTGCTAGTCAATGCCTTGTATTTGCTTGTCAATGCCTTGTATTTGCTCGTCAATGCCTTGTATTTGCTCGTCAATGCCTTGTATTTGCTCGTCAATGCCTTGTATGTGCTCGTCAATGCCTTGTATTTGCTATTCATGGCCTTGTATTTGCTATTCAATGCCTTGTATTTGCTAGTCAATGCCTTGTATTTACTCGTCAATGCCTTGTATTTACTCGTCAATGCCTTGTATTTGCTCGTCAATGCCTTGTATTTGCTCGTCAATGCCTTGTATTTGCTCGTCAATGCCTTGTATTTGCTCGTTGATGCCTTGTATTTGCTCGTTGATGTCTTGTATTTGCTCGTCAATGCCTTGTATTTGCTAGTCAATGCCTTGTATTTGCTTGTCAATGCCTTGTATTTGCTCATCAATGCCTTGTATTTGCTCGTCAATGCCTTGTATTTGATCTTCAATGCCTTGTATTTGCTCGTTGATGCCTTGTATTTGCGCGTCAATGCCTTGTATTTGCTCGTTGATGCCTTGTATTTGCTCGTTGATGCCTTATATTTGCTCGTCATTGCCTTGTATTTGCTAGTCAATGCCTTGTATTTGCTAGTCAATGCAGTGTATTTGCTCCTTTATTCCTTGTATTTGCTAGTCAATGCCTTGTATTTGCTCGTTGATGCCTTGTATTTGCTAGTCAATGCCTTGTATTTGCTTGTCAATGCCTTGTATTTGCTCGTCAATGCCTTGTATTTGCTCGTCAATGCCTTGTATTTGCTCGTCAATGCCTTGTATTTGCTCGTTGATGCCTTGTATTTGCTCGTTGATGTCTTGTATTTGCTCGTCAATGCCTTGTATTTGCTCGTCGATGCCATGTATTCGCTCTTCGATGCCATGTATTTGCTCGTCGATGCCTTGTATTTTTTCGTTGATGCCTTGTATTTGCTCGTTGATGCCTTTTATTTGCTCGTTGATGCCTTGTATTTGCTCGTCAGTGCCTTGTATTTGCTTGTCAATGCCTTTCATTTGCTAGTCAATGCCTTGTATTTGCTCGTTGATGCCTTGTATTTGCTCGTTGATGCCTTATATTTGCTCGTCATTGCCTTGTATTTGCTCGTCAATGCCTTGTATTTGCTAGTCAATGCAGTGTATTTGCTCCTTTATTCCTTGTATTTGCTAGTCAATGCCTTGTATTTGCTCGTTGATGCCTTGTATTTGCTAGTCAATGCCTTGTATTTGCTTGTCAATGCCTTGTATTTGCTCGTCAATGCCTTGTATTTGCTCGTCAATGCCTTGTATTTGCTCGTCAATGCCTTGTATGTGCTCGTCAATGCCTTGTATTTGCTATTCATGGCCTTGTATTTGCTATTCAATGCCTTGTATTTGCTAGTCAATGCCTTGTATTTACTCGTCAATGCCTTGTATTTACTCGTCAATGCCTTGTATTTGCTCGTCAATGCCTTGTATTTGCTCGTCAATGCCTTGTATTTGCTCGTCAATGCCTTGTATTTGCTCGTTGATGCCTTGTATTTGCTCGTTGATGTCTTGTATTTGCTCGTCAATGCCTTGTATTTGCTCGTCGATGCCATGTATTCGCTCTTCGATGCCATGTATTTGCTCGTCGATGCCTTGTATTTGCTCGTTGATGCCTTGTATTTGCTCGTTGATGCCTTTTATTTGCTCGTTGATGCCTTGTATTTGCTCGTCAGTGCCTTGTATTTGCTTGTCAATGCCTTTCATTTGCTAGTCAATGCCTTGTATTTGCTCGTTGATGCCTTGTATTTGCTCGTTGATGCCTTGTATTTGCTCGTCAATGCCTTGTATTTGCTCGTCAATGCCTTGTATTTGCTCGTCAATGCCTTGTATTTGCTCGTTGATGCCTTGTATTTGCTCGTTGATGCCTTGTATTTGCTCGTCAATGCCTTGTATTTGCTCGTCGATGCCATGTATTTGCTCTTCGATGCCATTTATTTGCTCGTCGATGCCTTGTATTTGCTCGTCAATGCCTTGTATTTGCTCGTTGATGCCTTGTATTTGCTCGTTGATGCCTTGTATTTGCTCGTTGATGCCTTGTATTTGCTCGTCAGTGCCTTGTATTTGCGCTCGTCAATGCCTTGTATTTGCTAGTCAATGCCTTGTATTTGCTTGTCAATGCCTTGTATTTGCTCATCAATACCTTGTATTTGCTCGTCAATGCCTTGTATTTGCTCGTTAATGCCTTGTATTTGCTCGTTGGTGCCTTGTATTTGCGCGTCAATGCCTTGTATTTGCTCGTTGATGCCTTGTATTTGCTCGTTGATGCCTTGTATTTGCTCGTCATTGCCTTGTATTTGCTCGTGAATGCCTGGTATTTGCTAGTCAATGCAGTGTATTTGCTCGTTGATGCTTTGTATTTGCTAGTCAATGCCTTGTATTTGCTTGTTCATGCCTTGTATTTGCTCGTATTTGCTCATTGTATTTGCTCGTCAATGCCTTGTATTTGCTCGTTGATGCCTTGTATTTGCTCGTTGATGCCTTTTATTTGCTCGTTGATGCCTTGTATTTGCTCGTCAGAGCCTTGTATTTTGCTCGTCAATGCCTT
The DNA here is from genome assembly GCA_035772405.1 of Chrysogorgia sp. JL179-B06. NCBI lineage: Eukaryota > Metazoa > Cnidaria > Anthozoa > Scleralcyonacea > Chrysogorgiidae > Chrysogorgia > Chrysogorgia sp. JL179-B06. The sequence continues at coordinate 18,168 of JAYKKM010000513.1, read as the reverse complement.
GTATTTGCTTGTCAATGCCTTGTATTTGCTCGTCAATGCCTTGTATTTGCTCGTCAATGCCTTGTATTTGCTCGTCAATGCCTTGTATGTGCTCGTCAATGCCTTGTATTTGCTATTGATGGCCTTGTATTTGCTATTCAATGCCTTGTATTTGCTAGTCAATGCCTTGTATTTACTCGTCAATGCCTTGTATTTACTCGTCAATGCCTTGTATTTGCTCGTCAATGCCTTGTATTTGCTCGTCAATGCCTTGTATTTGCTCGTCAATGCCTTGTATTTGCTCGTTGATGCCTTGTATTTGCTCGTTGATGTCTTGTATTTGCTCGTCAATGCCTTGTATTTGCTCGTCGATGCCATGTATTCGCTCTTCGATGCCATGTATTTGCTCGTCGATGCCTTGTATTTGCTCGTTGATGCCTTGTATTTGCTCGTTGATGCCTTTTATTTGCTCGTTGATGCCTTGTATTTGCTCGTCAGTGCCTTGTATTTGCTTGTCAATGCCTTTCATTTGCTAGTCAATGCCTTGTATTTGCTCGTTGATGCCTTGTATTTGCTCGTTGATGCCTTGTATTTCCTCGTCAATGCCTTGTATTTGCTCGTCAATGCCTTGTATTTGCTCGTCAATGCCTTGTATTTGCTCGTTGATGCCTTGTATTTGCTCGTTGATGCCTTGTATTTGCTTGTCAATGCCTTGTATTTGCTCGTCGATGCCATGTATTTGCTCTTCGATGCCATTTATTTGCTCGTCGATGCCTTGTATTTGCTCGTCAATGCCTTGTATTTGCTCATCGATGCCTTGTATTTGCTCTTCAATGCCTTCTATTTGCTCGTCAATGCCTTGTATTTGCTCGTTGATGCCTTGTATTTGCTAGTTGATGCCTTGTATTTGCTCGTTGATGCCTTGTATTTGCTCGTCAGTGCCTTGTATTTGCTCGTCAATGCCTTGTATTTGCTAGTCAATGCCTTGTATTTGCTCGTCAATGCCTTGTATTTGCTCGTCAATGCCTTGTATTTGCTCGTCAATGCCTTGTATTTGCTAGTCAATGCCTTGTATTTAATAGTCAATGCCTTGTATTTGCTCGTCAATGCATTGTATTTGCTCGTCAATGCCTTGTATTTGCTCGTCAATGCATTGTATTTGCTCGTCGATGCCTTGTATTTGCTCGTCAATGCCTTGTATTTGCTCGTCAATGCCTTGTATTTGCTAGTCAATTCCTTGTATTTGCTCGTCAATGCCTTGTATTTGCTAGTCAATGCTTTGTATTCGCTCGTCAATACCTTAGATTTGCTCGTTGATGCCTTGTATTTGCTATTCAATGCCTTTTATTTGCTCGTTAATGCCTTGTAATTGCTAATCAATGCCTTGTATTTGCTTGTCAATGCCTTGTATTTGCTCGTTGATGACTTGTATTTGCTCGTGAATGACTTGTATTTGCTCGTCGATGCCTTGTATTTGCTCGTCTATGCCTTGTATTTGCTCATCAATGCCTTGTATTTGCTCATCAATGCCTTGTATTTGCTCGTTGATGCGTTGTATTTCCTCATCAATGCCTTGTATTTGCTCCTCAATGCCTTGTATTTGCTCGTTGATGCCTTGTATTTGCTCGAGGATGCCTTGTATTTGCTCGTCAATGCCTTGTATTTGCTCGTCAATGCCTTGTATTTGTTCGTCAATGCCTTCTATTTGCTCGTCAATGCCTTGTATTTGCTAGTCAATGCATTGTATTTGCCAGTCAATTCCTTGTATTTGCTCGTCGATGCCTTGTATTTGCTCGTTGATGCCTTGTATTTGCTCGTCGATGCCTTGTATTTGCTCGTCAATGCCTTGTATTTGCTCGTCAATGCCTTGTATTTGCTCGTTGGTGCATTGTATTTGCTAGTCAATGCCTTGTATTTGCTAGTCAATGCCTTGTATTTGCTCGTCAATGCCTTGTATTTGCTCGTCAATGCCTTGTATTTGCTAGTCAATGCCTTGTATTTAATAGTCAATGCCTTGTATTTGCTCGTCAATGCATTGTATTTGCTCGTCAATGCCTTGTATTTGCTCGTCAATGCATTGTATTTGCTCGTCGATGCCTTGTATTTGCTCGTCAATGCCTTGTATTTGCTCGTCAATGCCTTGTATTTGCTAGTCAATTCCTTGTATTTGCTCGTCAATGCCTTGTATTTGCTAGTCAATGCTTTGTATTCGCTCGTCAATGCCTTAGATTTGCTCGTTGATGCCTTGTATTTGCTATTCAATGCCTTTTATTTGCTCGTTAATGCCTTGTAATTGCTAATCAATGCTTTGTATTTGCTTGTCAATGCCTTGTATTTGCTCGTTGATGACTTGTATTTGCTCGTGAATGACTTGTATTTGCTCGTCGATGTCTTGTATTTGCTCGTCTATGCCTTGTATTTGCTCATCAATGCCTTGTATTTGCTCATCAATGCCTTGTATTTCCTCGTTGATGCGTTGTATTTCCTCATCAATGCCTTGTATTTGCTCGTCAATGCCTTGTATTTGCTCGTCAATGCCTTGTATTTGCTCGTCAATGCATTGTATTTGCTCGTCAATGCCTTGTATTTGCAGTCAATGCCTTGTATTTGCAGTCAATGCCTTGTATTTGCTCATCGATGCCTTGTATTTGCTTGTCAATGCCTTCTATTTGCTCGTCAATGCCTTGTATTGGCTCGTTAATGCCTTGTATTTGCTAGTTGATGCCTTGTATTTGCTCGTTGATGCCTTGTATTTGCTCGTCAGTGCCTTGTATTTGCTCGTCAATGCCTTGTATTTGCTAGTCAATGCATAGTATTTGCTTGTCAATGCCTTGTATTTGCTCATCAATGCCTTGTATTTGCTCGTCAATGCCTTGTATTTGATCTTCAATGCCTTGTATTTGCTCGTTGATGCCTTGTATTTGCGCGTCAATGCCTTGTATTTGCTCGTTGATGCCTTGTATTTGCTCGTTGATGCCTTATATTTGCTCGTCATTGCCCTGTATTTGCTCGTCAATGCCTTGTATTTGCTAGTCAATGCAGTGTATTTGCTCCTTTATTCCTTGTATTTGCTAGTCAATGCCTTGTATTTGCTCGTTGATGCCTTGTATTTGCTAGTCAATGCCTTGTATTTGCTAGTCAATGCAGTGTATTTGCTCCTTTATTCCTTGTATTTGCTAGTCAATGCCTTGTATTTCCTCGTTGATGCCTTGTATTTGCTAGTCAATGCCTTGTATTTGCTTGTCAATGCCTTGTATTTGCTCGTCAATGCCTTGTATTTGCTCGTCAATGCCTTGTATTTGCTCGTCAATGCCTTGTATGTGCTCGTCAATGCCTTGTATTTGCTATTCATGGCCTTGTATTTGCTATTCAATGCCTTGTATTTGCTAGTCAATGCCTTGTATTTACTCGTCAATGCCTTGTATTTACTCGTCAATGCCTTGTATTTGCTCGTCAATGCCTTGTATTTGCTCGTCAATGCCTTGTATTTGCTCGTCAATGCCTTGTATTTGCTCGTTGATGCCTTGTATTTGCTCGTTGATGTCTTGTATTTGCTCGTCAATGCCTTGTATTTGCTAGTCAATGCCTTGTATTTGCTTGTCAATGCCTTGTATTTGCTCATCAATGCCTTGTATTTGCTCGTCAATGCCTTGTATTTGATCTTCAATGCCTTGTATTTGCTCGTTGATGCCTTGTATTTGCGCGTCAATGCCTTGTATTTGCTCGTTGATGCCTTGTATTTGCTCGTTGATGCCTTATATTTGCTCGTCATTGCCTTGTATTTGCTAGTCAATGCCTTGTATTTGCTAGTCAATGCAGTGTATTTGCTCCTTTATTCCTTGTATTTGCTAGTCAATGCCTTGTATTTGCTCGTTGATGCCTTGTATTTGCTAGTCAATGCCTTGTATTTGCTTGTCAATGCCTTGTATTTGCTCGTCAATGCCTTGTATTTGCTCGTCAATGCCTTCTATTTGCTCGTCAATGCCTTGTATTTAATCGTTGATGCCTTGTATTTGCTAGTTGATGCCTTGTATTTGCTCGTTGATGCCTTGTATTTGCTCGTCCATGCCTTGTATTTGCTCGTCAATGCCTTGTATTTGCTAGTCAATGCCTTGTATTTGCTTGTCAATGCCTTGTATTTGCTCATCAATGCCTTGTATTTGCTCGTCAATGCCTTGTATTTGATCTTCAATGCCTTGTATTTGCTCGTTGATGCCTTGTATTTGCGCGTCAATGCCTTGTATTTGCTCGTTGATGCCTTGTATTTGCTCGTTGATGCCTTATATTTGCTCGTCATTGCCTTGTATTTGCTCGTCAATGCCTTGTATTTGCTAGTCAATGCAGTGTATTTGCTCCTTTATTCCTTGTATTTGCTAGTCAATGCCTTGTATTTGCTCGTTGATGCCTTGTATTTGCTAGTCAATGCCTTGTATTTGCTTGTCAATGCCTTGTATTTGCTCGTCAATGCCTTGTATTTGCTCGTCAATGCCTTGTATTTGCTCGTCAATGCCTTGTATGTGCTCGTCAATGCCTTGTATTTGCTATTCATGGCCTTGTATTTGCTATTCAATGCCTTTTATTTGCTAGTCAATGCCTTGTATTTACTCGTCAATGCCTTGTATTTACTCGTCAATGCCTTGTATTTGCTCGTCAATGCCTTGTATTTGCTCGTCAATGCCTTGTATTTGCTCGTCAATGCCTTGTAGTTGCTCGTTGATGCCTTGTATTTGCTCGTTGATGTCTTGTATTTGCTCGTCAATGCCTTGTATTTGCTCGTCGATGCCATGTATTCGCTCTTCGATGCCATGTATTTGCTCGTCGATGCCTTGTATTTGCTCGTTGATGCCTTGTATTTGCTCGTTGATGCCTTTTATTTGCTCGTTGATGCCTTGTATTTGCTCGTCAGTGCCTTGTATTTGCTTGTCAATGCCTTTCATTTGCTAGTCAATGCCTTGTATTTGCTCGTTGATGCCTTGTATTTGCTCGTTGATGCCTTGTATTTGCTGGTCAATGCCTTGTATTTGCTCGTCAATGCCTTGTATTTGCTCGTCAATGCCTTGTATTTGCTCGTTGATGCCTTGTATTTGCTCGTTGATGCCTTGTATTTGCTCGTCAATGCCTTGTATTTGCTCGTCGATGCCATGTATTTGCTCTTCGATGCCATTTATTTGCTCGTCGATGCCTTGTATTTGCTCGTCAATGCCTTGTATTTGCTCGTTGATGCCTTGTATTTGCTCGTTGATGCCTTGTATTTGCTCGTTGATGCCTTGTATTTGCTCGTCAGTGCCTTGTATTTGCGCTCGTCAATGCCTTGTATTTGCTAGTCAATGCCTTGTATTTGCTTGTCAATGCCTTGTATTTGCTCATCAATGCCTTGTATTTGCTCGTCAATGCCTTGTATTTGCTCGTTAATGCCTTGTATTTGCTCGTTGGTGCCTTGTATTTGCGCGTCAATGCCTTGTATTTGCTCGTTGATGCCTTGTATTTGCTCGTTGATGCCTTGTATTTGCTCGTCATTGCCTTGTATTTGCTCGTGAATGCCTGGTATTTGCTAGTCAATGCAGTGTATTTGCTCGTTGATGCTTTGTATTTGCTAGTCAATGCCTTGTATTTGCTTGTTCATGCCTTGTATTTGCTCGTATTTGCTCATTGTATTTGCTCGTCAATGCCTTGTATTTGCTCGTTGATGCCTTGTATTTGCTCGTTGATGCCTTTTATTTGCTCGTTGATGCCTTGTATTTGCTCGTCAGAGCCTTGTATTTTGCTCGTCAATGCCTTGTATTTGCTTGTCAATGCCTTGTATTTGCTCGTCAATGCCTTGTATTTGCTCGTCAATGCCTTGTATTTGCTCGTCAATGCCTTGTATGTGCTCGTCAATGCCTTGTATTTGCTATTGATGGCCTTGTATTTGCTATTCAATGCCTTGTATTTGCTAGTCAATGCCTTGTATTTACTCGTCAATGCCTTGTATTTACTCGTCAATGCCTTGTATTTGCTCGTCAATGCCTTGTATTTGCTCGTCAATGCCTTGTATTTGCTCGTCAATGCCTTGTATTTGCTCGTTGATGCCTTGTATTTGCTTGTTGATGTCTTGTATTTGCTCGTCAATGCCTTGTATTTGCTCGTCGATGCCATGTATTCGCTCTTCGATGCCATGTATTTGCTCGTCGATGCCTTGTATTTGCTCGTTGATGCCTTTTATTTGCTCGTTGATGCCTTGTATTTGCTCGTCAGTGCCTTGTATTTGCTTGTCAATGCCTTTCATTTGCTAGTCAATGCCTTGTATTTGCTCGTTGATGCCTTGTATTTGCTCGTTGATGCCTTGTATTTGCTCGTCAATGCCTTGTATTTGCTCGTCAATGCCTTGTATTTGCTCGTCAATGCCTTGTATTTGCTCGTTGATGCCTTGTATTTGCTCGTTGATGCCTTGTATTTGCTCGTCAATGCCTTGTATTTGCTCGTCGATGCCATGTATTTGCTCTTCGATGCCATTTATTTGCTCGTCGATGCCTTGTATTTGCTCGTCAATGCCTTGTATTTGCTCATCGATGCCTTGTATTTGCTCGTCAATGCCTTCTATTTGCTCGTCAATGCCTTGTATTTGCTCGTTGATGCCTTGTATTTGCTAGTTGATGCCTTGTATTTGCCCGTTGATGCCTTGTATTTGCTCGTCAGTGCCTTGTATTTGCTCGTCAATGCCTTGTATTTGCTAGTCAATGCCTTGTATTTGCTAGTCAATGCCTTGTATTTGCTCATCAATGCCTTGTATTTGCTCGTCAATGCCCTGTATTTGCTCGTTGGTGCATTGTATTTGCTAGTCAATGCCTTGTATTTGCTTGTCAATGCCTTGTATTTGCTCGTCAATGCCTTGTATTTGCTCGTCAATGCCTTGTATTTGCTCATCAATGCTTTGTATTTGCTCGTTGATGCCTTGTATTGCTCGTTGATGCCTTGTATTTGCTAGTCAATGCCTTGTATTTGCTCGTCAATGCCTTGTATTTGCTCGTTGATGCCTTGTATTTGCTCGTCAATGCATTGTATTTGCTCGTCAATGCCTTGTATTTGCAGTCAATGCCTTGTATTTGCAGTCAATGCCTTGTATTTGCTCATCGATTCCTTGTACTTGCTCGTCAATGCCTTGTATTTGCTCGTCAATGCCTTGTATTTGCTATTCAATGCCTTGTATTTGCTCGTTGATGCCTTGTATTTGCTCGTCAATGCCTTGTGTTTGCTAGTCAATTCCTTGTATTTTCTCGTCGATGCCTTGTATTTGCTCGTTGATGCCTTGTATTTGCTCGTCGATGCCTTGTATTTGCTCGTCAATGCCTTGTATTTGCTCGTCAATGCCTTGTATTTGCTAGTCAATTCCTTGTATTTGCTCGTCAATGCCTTGTATTTGCTAGTCAATGCTTTGTATTCGCTCGTCAATGCCTTAGATTTGCTCGTTGATGCCTTGTATTTGCTATTCAATGCCTTGTATTTGCTCGTTAATGCCTTGTAATTGCTAATCAATGCCTTGTATTTGCTTGTCAATGCCTTGTATTTGCTCGTTGAAGACTTGTATTTGCTCGTGAATGACTTGTATTTGCTCGCCGATGCCTTGTATTTGCTCGTCTATGCCTTGTATTTGCTAGTCGATGCCTTGTATTTGCTAGTCGATGCCTTGTATTTGCTCATCAATGCCTTGTATTTGCTCATCAATGCCTTGTATTTGCTCGTTGATGCGTTGTATTTCCTCATCAATGCCTTGTATTTGCTCGTCAATGCCTTGTATTTGCTCGTCAATGCATTGTTTTTGCTCGTCAATGCCTTGTATTTGCAGTCAATGCCTTGTATTTGCAGTCAATGCATTGTATTTGCTCATCGATGCCTTGTATTTGCTCGTCAATGCCTTGTATTTGCTCGTTAATGCCTTGTATTTGCTCGTCAATGCCTTGTATTTGCTCGTCAATGCCTTGTATTTGCTCGTTGATGCCTTGTATTTGCTCGAGGATGCCTTGTATTTGCTCGTCAATGCCTTGTATTTGCTCGTCAATGCCTTGTATTTGCTCGTCAATGCCTTGTATTTGCTCGTCAATGCCTTGTATTTGCTAGTCAATGCATTGTATTTGCCAGTCAATTCCTTGTATTTGCTCGTCGATGCCTTGTATTTGCTCGTTGATGCCTTGTATTTGCTCGTCGATGCCTTGTATTTGCTCGTCAATGCCTTGTATTTGCTCGTCAATGCCTTGTATTTGCTCGTTGGTGCATTGTATTTGCTAGTCAATGCCTTGTATTTGCTAGTCAATGCCTTGTATTTGCTCGTCAATGCCTTGTATTTGCTCGTCAATGCCTTGTATTTGCTCGTCAATGCCTTGTATTTGCTAGTCAATGCCTTGTATTTAATAGTCAATGCCTTGTATTTGCTCGTCAATGCATTGTATTTGCTTGTCAATGCCTTGTATTTACTCGTCGATTCCTCGTATTTGCTCGTTGATGCCTTGTATTTGCTAGTTGATGCCTTGTATTTGCTCGTTGATGCCTTGTATTTGCTCGTCAGTGCCTTGTATTTGCTCGTCAATGCCTTGTATTTGCTAGTCAATGCCTTGTATTTGCTTGTCAATGCCTTGTATTTGCTCATCAATGCCTTGTATTTGCTCGTCAATGCCTTGTATTTGCTCGTCAATGCCTTGTATTTCTCGTTGATGCCTTGTATTTGCTAGTCAATGCCTTCTATTTGCTTGTCAATGCCTTGTATTTGCTCGTCAATGCATTGTATTTGCTTGTTGATGCCTTGTATTTGCTCGTTGATGCCTTGTATTTGCTCGTCAATGCCTTGTATTTGCACGTCGATGCCATGTATTTGCTCTTCGATGCCATGTATTTGCTCGTCGATGCCTTGTATTTGCTCGTTGATGCCTTTTATTTGCTCGTTGATGCCTTTTATTTGCTCGTTGATGCCTTGTATTTGCTCGTCAGTGCCCTGTATTTGCTTGTCAATGCCTTTCATTTGCTAGTCAATGCCTTGTATTTGCTCGTTGATGCCTTGTATTTGCTCGTTGATGCCTTGTATTTGCTCGTTCATGCCTTGTATTTGCTCGTTCATGCCTTGTATTTGCTAGTCAATGCCTTTTATTTGCTTGTCAATGCCTTGTATTTGCTCGTCGATGCCTTGTATTTGCTCGTCAATGCCTTGTATTTCTCGTTGATGCCTTGTATTTGCTAGTCAATGCCTTCTATTTGCTTGTCAATGCCTAGTATTTGCTCGTCAATGCATTGTATTTGCTTGTTGATGCCTTGTATTTGCTCGTTGATGCCTTGTATTTGCTCGTCAATGCCTTGTATTTGCACGTCGATGCCATGTATTTGCTCTTCGATGCCATGTATTTGCTCGTCGATGCCTTGTATTTGCTCGTTGATGCCTTTTATTTGCTCGTTGATGCCTTTTATTTGCTCGTTGATGCCTTGTATTTGCTCGTCAGTGCCTTGTATTTGCTTGTCAATGCCTTTCATTTGCTAGTCAATGCCTTGTATTTGCTCGTTGATGCCTTGTATTTGCTCGTTGATGCCTTGTATTTGCTCGTTCATGCCTTGTATTTGCTCGTTGGTGCCTTGTATTTGCTAGTCAATGCCTTTTATTTGCTTGTCAATGCCTTGTATTTGCTTGTCAATGCCTTGTATTTGCTCGTCGATTCCTTGTATTTCTCGTTGATGCCTTGTATTTGCTAGTTGATGCCTTGTATTTGCTCGTTGATGCCTTGTATTTGCTCGTCAGTGCCTTGTATTTGCTCGTCAATGCCTTGTATTTGCTAGTCAATGCTTTGTATTTGCTTGTCAATGCCTTGTATTTGCTCATCAATGCCTTGTATTTGCTCGTCCAATGCCTTGTATTTGCTCGTCAATGCCTTGTATTTGCTCGTTGGTGCCTTTTATTTGCGCGTCAATGCCTTGTATTTGCTCGTTGATGCCTTGTATTTGCTCGTTGATGCCTTGTATTTGCTCGTCATTGCCTTGTATTTGCTCGTCAATGCCTGGTATTTGCTAGTCAATGCAGTGTATTTGCTCGTTGATGCCTTGTATTTGCTACTCAATGCCTTGTATTTGCTTGTTCATGCCTTGTATTTGCTCGTCAATGCATTGTATTTGCTCGTCAATGCCTTGTATTTGCTCGTCAATGCCTTGTATTTGCTCGTCGAATGCCTTGTATTTGCTCGTTGATGCCTTGTATTTGCTCGTTCGTGCCTTTTATTTGCTTGTTGATGCCTTGTATTTGCTCGTCAGAGCCTTGTATTTGCTCGTCAATGGCCTTGTATTTGCTAGTCAGTGCCTTGTATTTGCACGTCAATGCCTTGTATTTGCTCGTCGATGCCTTGTATTTGCTCGTCGATGTCTTGTATTTGCTAGTCAATGCTTTTTATTTGCTCGTTGATGCCTTGTATTTGCTAGTCAATGCCTTCTATTTGCTTGTCAATGCCTTGTATTTGCTCGTCAATGCATTGTATTTGCTTGTTGATGCCTTGTATTTGCTCGTTGATGCCTTGTATTTGCTCGTCAATGCCTTGTATATGTTCGTCGATGCCTTTTATTTGCTCGTCAATGCCTTGTATTTGCTCGTCAATGCCTTGTATTTGCTATTCATTGCCTTGTATTTGCTATTCATTGCCTTGTATTTGCTCGTTGATGCCTTGTATTTGCTGGTCAATGCCTTGTATTTGCTAGTCAATGCCTTGTATTTGCTAGTCAATGCCTTGTATTTGCTCGTTTGATGCCTTGTATTTGCTCGTTGATGCCTTGTATTTGCTCGTTGATGCCTTGTATTTGCTCGTTGGTGCCTTGTATTTGCTAGTCAATGCCTTGTATTTGCTTGTCAATGCCTTGTATTTGCTTGTCAATGCCTTGTATTTGTTTCGTCGATTCCTTGTATTTGCTCGTTGATGCCTTGTATTTGCTAGTTGATGCCTTGTATTTGGTCGTTGATGCCGTGTATTTGCTCGTCAGTGCCTTGTATTTGCTAGTCAATGCCTTGTATTTGCTAGTCAATGCCTTGTATTTGCTCGTCAATGCCTTGTATTTGCTCGTCAATGCCTTGTATTTGCTCGTTGATGCCTTGTATTTCTCGTTGATGCCTTGTATTTGCTCGACAATGCCTTGTATTTGCTCGTCGATGCCATGTATTTGCTCTTCGATGCCATGTATTTGCTCGTCGATGCCTTGTATTTGCTCGTCAATGCCTTGTATTTGCTCGTCAATGCCTTGTATTTCTCGTTGAATGCCTTGTATTTGCTCGTTGATGCCTTGTATTTGCTTGTCAATGCCTTGTATTTGCTCGTCGATGCCATGTATTTTCTCTTCGATGCCATGTATTTGCTCGTCGATGCCTTGTATTTAAACGTTGATGCCTTGTATTTGCTCGTTGATGCCTTTTATTTGCTCGTTGATGCCTTGTATTTGCTCGTCAGTGCCTTGTATTTGCTTGTCAATGCCTTGTATTTGCTAGTCAATGCCTTGTATTTGCTCGTCAATGCCTTGTATTTGCTCGTCGATGCCTTGTATTTGCTCGTCGATGCCTTGTATTTGCTCGTTGATACCTTGTATTTGCTCGTTGATGCCTTGTATTTGCTCGTAGATGCCTTGTATTTGCTCGTCGATGCCTTGTATTTGCTCGTCAATGCTTTGTATTTGCTCGTCGATGCCTTGTATTTGCTCGTCGATCTCTTGTATTTGCTAGTCAATGCCTTTTATTTGCTCGTTGATGCCTTGTATTTGCTAGTCAATGCCTTGTATTTGCTTGTCAATGCCTTGTATTTGCTCGTCAATGCCTTGTATTTGCTTGTTGATGCATGTATTTGCTCGTTGATGCCTTGTATTTGATCGTCAATGCCTTGTATATGTTCGTCGATGCCTTTTATTTGCTAGTCAATGCCTTGTATTTGCTCGTTGATGCCTTGTATTTGCTCGTTGATGCCTTGTATTTGCTCGTTCATGCCTAGTATTTGCTCGTTGGTGCCTTGTATTTTCTAGTCCATGCCTTGTATTTGCTTGTCAATGCCTTGTATTTGCTTGTCAATGCCTTGTATTTACTCGTCGATTCCTTGTATTTGCTCGTTGATCGCCTTGTATTTGCTAGTTGATGCCTTGTATTTGCTCGTTGATGCCTTGTATTTGCTCGTCACTGCCTTGTATTTGCTCGTCAATGCCTTGTATTTTGCTAGTCAATGCCTTGTATTTGCTTGTCAATGCCTTGTATTTGCTCATCAATGCCTTGTATTTGCTCGTCAATGCCTTGTATTTGCTCGTCAATAGCCTTGTATTTGCTCGTTAGTGCCTTGTATTTGCGCGTCAATACCTTGTATTTGCTCGTTGATTGCCTTGTATTTGCTCGTTGATGCCTTGTATTGGCTCGTCATTTCCTTGTAATTGCTCGTCAATGCCTGGTATTTGCTAGTCAATGCAGTGTATTTGCTCGTTGATGCCTTGTATTTGCTAGTCAATGCCTTGTATTTGCTTGTCAATGCCTTGTATTTGCTCGTCAATAGCCTTGCATTTTGCTCGTCAATGCCTGGTATTTGCTCGTCAATGCCTTGTATTTGCTCGTCGATGCCTTGTATTTGCTCGTCAATGCCTTGTATTTGCTCGTCGATGCCTTGTATTTGCTCGTCGATGTCTTGTATTTGTCAGTCGATGCCATGTATTTGCTCGTTGATGCCTTGTATTTGCTAGTCAATGCCTTGTATTTGCTTGTCCATAGCCTTGTATTTGCTCGTCAATTGCCTTGTATTTGCTTGTTGATGCCATGTATTTGCTCGTTGATGCCTTGTATTTGCTCGTTGATGCCTTGTATTTGCTCGTTCATAGCCTAGTATTTGCTCGTCGATGCCTTGTATTTGCTCGTCGATGTCTTGTATTTGCTAGTCAATGCCTTTTATTTGCTCGTTGATGCCTTGTATTTGCTAGTGAATGCCTTGTATTTGCTTGTCAATGCCTTGTATTTGCTCGTCAATGCCTTGTATTTGCTTGTTGATGCCATGTATTTGCTCGTTGATGCCTTGTATTTGCTCGTCAATGCCTTGTATATATTCGTCGATGCCTTTTATTTGCTAGTCAATGCCTTGTATTTGCTCGTTGATGCCTTGTATTTGCTCGTTGATGCCTTGTATTTGCTCGTTCATTCCTTGTATTTGCTCGTTCGTTGCCTTGTATTTTCTAGTCAATGCCTTGTATTTGCTTGTCAATGCCTTGTATTTGCTTGTCAATGCGTTGTATTTACTCGTCGATTCCTTGTATTTGCTCGTTGATGCCTTGTATTTGTTAGTTGATGCCTTGTATTTGCTCGTTGATGCCTTGTATTTGCTCGTCAGTGCCTTGTATTTGCTCGTCAATGCCTTGTATTTGCTAGTCAATGCCTTGTATTTGCTTGTCAATGCCTTGTATTTGCTCATCAATGCCTTGTATTTGCTCGTCAATGCCTTGTATTTGCTCGTCAATGCCTTGTATTTGCTCGTTGATGCCTTGTATTTGCTAGTCAGTGCCTTCTATTATGCTTGTCAATGCCTTGTATTTGCTCGTCAATGCATTGTATTTGCTTGTTGATTCCTTGTATTTGCTCGTTGATGCCTTGTATTTGCTCGTCAATGCCTTGTATTTGCTCGTCGATGCCATGTATTTGCTCTTCGATGCCATGTATTTGCTCGTCGATGCCTTGTATTTGCTCGTTGATGCCTTTTATTTGCTCGTTGATGCCTTTTATTTGCTCGTTGATGCCTTGTATTTGCTCGTCAGTGCCTTGTATTTGCTTGTCAATGCCTTTCATTTGCTAGTCAATGCCTTGTATTTGCTCGTTGATGCCTTGTATTTGCTCGTTCATGCCTTGTATTTGCTCGTTGGTGCCTTGTATTTGCTAGTCAATGCCTTGTATTTGCTTGTCAATGCCGTGTATTTGCTTGTCAATGCCTTGTATTTGCTCGTCGATTCCTTGTATTTGTTCGTTGATGCCTTGTATTTGCTAATGATGCCTTGTATTTGCTCGTTGATGCCTTGTATTTGCTCGTCAGTGCCTTGTATTTGCTCGTCAATGCCTTGTATTTGCTAGTCAATGCCTTGTATTTGCTTGTCAATGCCTTGTATTTGCTCATCAATGCCTTGTATTTGCTCGTCAATGCCTTGTATTTGCTCGTCAATGCCTTGTATTTGCTCGTTGGTGCCTTGTATTTGCGCGTCAATGCCTTGTATTTGCTCGTTGATGCCTTGTATTTGCTCGTTGATGCCTTGTATTTGCTCGTCATTGCCTTGTATTTGCTCGTCAATGCCTGGTATTTGCTAGTCAATGCAGTGTATTTGCTCGTTCATGCCTTGTATTTGCTAGTCAATGCCTTGTATTTGCTTGTTCATGCCTTGTATTTGCTCGTCAATGCATTGTATTTGCTCGTCAATGCCTTGTATTTGCTCGTCAATGCCTTGTATTTGCTCGTCGATGCCTTGTATTTGCTCGTTGATGCCTTGTATTTGCTCGTTGATGCCTTTTATTTGCTCGTTGATGCCTAGTATTTGCTCGTCAGAGCCTTGTATTTGCTCGTCAATGCCTTGTATTTGCTATTCATTGCCTTGTATTTGCTATTCGTTGCCTTGTATTTGCTCGTTGATGCCTTGTATTTGCTGGTCAATGCTTGTATTTGCTAGTCAATGCCTTGTATTTGCTAGTCAATGCCTTGTATTTGCTCGTTGATGCCTTGTATTTGCTCGTTGATGCCTTGTATTTCCTAGTCAATCTAGTGTATTTGCTCGTTGATGCCTTGTATTTGCTAGTCAATGCCTTGTATTTGCTCGTCAATGCCTTGTATTTGCTCGTCAATGCCTTGTATTTGCTCGTTGGTGCCTTGTATTTGCGCGTCAATGCCTTGTATTTGCTCGTCAATGCATTGTATTTGCTTGTTGATGCCTTGTATTTGCTCGTTGATGCCTTGTATTTGCTCGTCAATGGCTTGTATATGTTCGTCGATGCCTTTTATTTGCTCATCAATGGCCTTGTATTTGCTCGTCAATGCCTTGTATTTGCTCGTCAATGCCTTGTATTTGCTCGTTAGTGCCTTGTATTTGCGCGTCAATACCTTGTATTTGCTCGTTGATGCCTTGTATTTGCTCGTTGATGCCTTGTATTTGCTCGTCATTTCCTTGTAATTGCTCGTCAATGCCTGGTATTTGCTAGTCAATGCAGTGTATTTGCTCGTTGATAGCCTTGTATTTGCTAGTCAATGCCTTGTATTTGCTTGTCAATGCCTTGTATTTGCTCGTCAATGCCTTGTATTTGCTCGTCAATGCCTTGTATTTGCTCGTCAATGCCTTGTATTTGCTCGTCGATGCCTGTATTTTGCTCGTCAATGCCTTGTATTTGCTCGTCGATGCCTTGTATTTGCTCGTCGATATCTTGTATTTGTCAGTCAATGCCTTTTATTTGCTCGTTGATAGCCTTGTATTTGCTAGTCAATGCCTTGTATTTGCTTGTCAATGCCTTGTATTTGCTCGTCAATGCCTTGTATTTGCTTGTTGATGCCATGTATTTGCTCGTTGATGCCTTGTATTTGCTCGTTGATGCCTTGTATTTGCTCGTTCATGCCTAGTATTTGCTCGTTGGTGCCTTGTATTTTCTAGTCAATGCCTTGTATTTGCTTGTCAATGCCTTGTATTTGCTTGTCAATGCCTTGTATTTACTCGTCGATTCCTTGTATTTGCTCGTTGATATGCCTTGTATTTGCTAGTTGATGCCTTGTATTTGCTCGTTGATGCCTTGTATTTGCACGTCAGTGCCTTGTATTTGCTCGTCAATGCCTTGTATTTGCTAGTCAATGCCTTGTATTTGCTTGTCAATGCCTTGTATTTGCTCATCAATGCCTTGTATTTGCTCGTCAATGCCTTGTATTTGCTCGTCAATGCCTTGTATTTGCTCGTTAGTGCCTTGTATTTGCGCGTCAATACCTTGTATTTGCTCGTTGATGCCTTGTATTTGCTCGTTGATGCCTGGTATTTGCTCGTCATTTCCTTGTAATTGCTCGTCAATGCCTGGTATTTGCTAGTCAATGCAGTGTATTTGCTCGTTGATGCCTTGTATTTGCTAGTCAATGCCTTGTATTTGCTTGTCAATGCCTTGTATTTGCTCGTCAATGCCTTGTATTTGCTCGTCAATGCCTTGTATTTGCTCGTCAATGCCTTGTGTTTGCTCGTCGATGCCTTGTATTTGCTCGTCAATGCCTTGTATTTGCTCGTCGATGCCTTGTATTTGCTCGTCGATGTCTTGTATTTGTCAGTCAATGCCTTTTATTTGCTCGTTGATGCCTTGTATTTGCTAGTCAATGCCTTGTATTTGCTTGTCAATGCCTTGTATTTGCTCGTCAATGCCTTGTATTTGCTTGTTGATGCCATGTATTTGCTCGTTGATGCCTTGTATTTGCTCGTCAATGCCTTGTATATGTTCGTCGATGCCTTTTATTTGCTAGTCAATGCCTTGTATTTGCTCGTTGATGCCTTGTATTTGCTCGTTGATGCCTTGTATTTGCTCGTTCATGCTTTGTATTTGCTCGTTGGTGCCTTGTATTTGCTAGTCAATGCCTTGTATTTGCTTGTCAATGCCTTGTATTTGCTTGTCAATGCCTTGTATTTGCTCGTCGATTCCTTGTATTTGCTCGTTGATGCCTTGTATTTGCTAGTTGATGCCTTGTATTTGCGCGTTGATGCCTTGTATTTGCTCGTCAGTGCCTTGTATTTGCTCGTCAATGCCTTGTATTTGCTAGTCAATGCCTTGTATTTGCTTGTCAATGCCTTGTATTTGCTCATCAATGCCTTGTATTTGCTCGTCAATGCCTTGTATTTGCTCGTCAATGCCTTGTATTTGCTCGTTGGTGCCTTGTATTTGCGCGTCAATGCCTTGTATTTGCTCGTTGATGCCTTGTATTTGCTCGTTGATGCCTTGTATTTGCTCGTCATTGCCTTGTATTTGCTCGTCAATGCCTGGTATTTGCTAGTCAATGCAGTGTATTTGCTCGTTCATGCCTTGTATTTGCTAGTCAATGCCTTGTATTTGCTTGTTCATGCCTTGTATTTGCTCGTCAATGCATTGTATTTGCTCGTCAATGCCTTGTATTTGCTCGTCAATGCCTTGTTTTTGCTCGTCGATGCCTTGTATTTGCTCGTTGATGCCTTGTATTTGCTCGTTGATGCCTTTTATTTGCTCGTTGATGCCTTGTATTTGCTCGTCAGAGCCTTGTATTTGCTCGTCAATGCCTTGTATTTGCTATTCATTGCCTTGTATTTGCTATTCGTTGACTTGTATTTGCTCGTTGATGCCTTGTATTTGCTGGTCAATGCTTGTATTTGCTAGTCAATGCCTTGTATTTGCTAGTCAATGCCTTGTATTTGCTCGTTGATGCCTTGTATTTGCTCGTTGATGCCTTGTATTTCCTAGTCAATCTAGTGTATTTGCTCGTTGATGCCTTGTATTTGCTAGTCAATGCCTTGTATTTGCTCGTCAATGCCTTGTATTTGCTCGTCAATGCCTTGTAATTTGCTCGTTGGTGCCTTGTATTTGCGCGTCAATGCCTTGTATTTGCTCGTCAATGCATTGTATTTGCTTGTTGATGCCTTGTATTTGCTCGTTGATGCCTTGTATTTGCTCGTCAATGCCTTGTATATGTTTCGTCGATGCCTTTTATTTGCTCATCAATGCCTTGTATTTGCTCGTCAATGCCTTGTATTTGCTCGTCAATGCCTTGTATTTGCTCGTTAGTGCCTTGTATTTGCGCGTCAATACCTTGTAATTTGCTCGTTGATGCCTTGTATTTGCTCGTTGATGCCTTGTATTTGCTCGTCATTTCTTGTAATTGCTCGTCAATGCCTGGTATTTGCTAGTCAATGCAGTGTATTTGCTCGTTGATGCCTTGTATTTGCTAGTCAATGCCTTGTATTTTGCTTGTCAATGCCTTGTATTTGCTCGTCAATGCCTTGTATTTGCTCGTCAATGCCTTGTATTTGCTCGTCAATGCCTTGTATTTGCTCGTCGATGCCTGTATTTGCTCGTCAATGCCTTGTATTTGCTCGTCGATGCCTTGTATTTGCTCGTCGATATCTTGTATTTGTCAGTCAATGCCTTTTATTTGCTCGTTGATTGCTTGTATTTGCTAGTCAAATGCCTTTGTATTTGCTTGTCAATGCCTTGTATTTCTC